>VDFB02081704.1:0-15621 GCA_007258455.2 Sequoia sempervirens
AAGGTCCCATACTCTGTGTCTATAATTAGTCATTCTTCTATCATGGAAGGAGTACTACCTTCTAACTTGCTTGACTACCAACTCAGAGTCTCCATACACTTGCAAGACCTTAATATTCTTCTTCAAGGCCATCAACAATCCATGAACTAAGGCTTCATATTCTGCTATGTTATTTGTACAATGAAACTAAAGTCTATGAGTGGAAAAAAATGTCTTACCCTTTGGGCTGATTAGCCCAAATCTAGTTTCAGCTCCTTGCTTTGATTTAGAACCATCAAATCTTAAATTCCAACAACCCGCAGCTGCAGAGTTCCTTGCTATATTACATACACTGTTACTATTGGATAGTTCTTCAAAAGGTAGCATTCCTTTTCCTTTGTGGTCTTCTTGGACATTCATATTATCAATTCTGGCTACTGGAGTGGGGTTAGTATGCTTCTGTATTTGCTTTACTGTAGCTTGGCATAAGCAATGGTCCAATTATGAATGTGAAGCATTATGTACCCTACACCAATTGGGAAAAGTAACTCTTCAAAGTTCATCCTTCTTTCCAACTGAATGTGACCTTCAATACACTTTTGAAGGAACTCTTGAAATCTATCTAACAAAGCCAGCTGATTATCCTCTAGATCATCATTACTTTCAACTAGTTCACCATTATCCTTAACTGGGTCCACTAAGGCTTCAACACCACTAGACTCTATCATGAGGCCATGGGACACTATATGCAACATGATAACCTCCTTTGAATCCGGTTCTCCAAGGGGAGCAGAAAGCATGTAACTACCCATACTTACTTTTGACACCAAAATTTCAACAGAGGTTTTCTGATACTCTTGAATCATGTATTTCATTCTGGGTTCTCGTTCAATCCTAATCTGATTTGGCAACCCTTTCCATGGGAGCCACATATCGGAATGCTCAATTGACACATATCCATTGAAATCCTTGGTAAAGTACCTTCAGAAGATTAGGCCATAAGCGTTAGGAATGTCAGCCACTTGTATATTAATAACTTGTTGAATCCTAGGATCAGAAGCAATTTGCAGGTGGATCATATTCAATTCTCCTACAACATTGACTTTTGTCCTATCCAGCTATGTGACTTTCTTTTGAGAATCAGCAGGGGTGATACCCATAGCTTTACAGACACCAAGGGGCATAACATTGGTTGAGGCACCCAAATCCAGCAGACAATTATGTAATTTTTTTCAAAATGCACAGGCAAAAATCAAGAATGGGGGAGTATCTGTCTTCCCTTGGAACAGAGTTAGGGGAGTGTCTACTTGAACAACTTGAGATTTGTCCCTTTCCCCTCCTAGTGTCTCCAGGGGTCATATGGATTTGATCATGAGACTGATTTTTCCCTCCTATTGGCTAAGAACTAGATACTTTGCTGACACTCTTGCTAATTGATCTATCTTGCAACATAGAATTTGCATCATAAGAACCTAAAACTACATTCTTGATGGATGGAACTCTTAATAGCTCAAACACAGACATGCTTACCTTCAATTTGTGGAGTTCTTCAGCAACATATGTGGCCAATTGTTCTTCATTTAAATCAGTGGGGGTCTCCCTCGGGTACTCCATCATCTTTTCTTTACTTGCATCAACATTTCTTCCCTTTGGTACATCAACCTGTCCTTCTTGAAATAAATATTGTCTAGAAACTAGAGGTAATGAGGGATTGTTGCTAGCATTGGGGTCGAGAGTAATGGTGAAATTATTTGGTGGAATGGAAGTAGTGAAGGGCCCTCCTGCCTGTGGGTGCCTTTGTTGCAATTCTCTCAATTCATACTTCTTGATAGGCCTCTAGAAGGTCTGTACTTCTTCAATGTAAGTTTCTTCTTCGTCCCCGGGACCATTATCATTTATTGGATTCTTATCAAATAATTGGGTTATTTCATCCCCATTACATACCTGGTCTACCTCGTCCTTTAATCAGTTAGATTCTTATTCAGGTACGTTGTCTTCACTTTGAGGAAAAGGAGAGTGGTTCAATACCAATACTGGTGAATCATAAGGAATAGAAGGTACTATTTCCTAACAGCTTGAATTGTTTTCCACCTCATACTGGAAGATCGAGGTTGTTGTTTGGAACTCTTGATAGTCTAGCTCAGAAGGCTAACTAGTTTTGTGGAGCCTACACCACCCTGACAACGCAGCCTCAACCAGGTATACACCACTAGGAGGCTTCTCTTGATTTACTAGCTGACTGACAGACTGATTGACTGGTTGATTTATTGGTTGATCCAATAGGGTGGGAACTCCTCCATTGTTGGGACCTGTGTTCTAGGTTTTGTTCTATCCTGACTGCTATCTTCTCTCGAATCCTTGTCCACCACCTCAGTCAAAGTTTTGGCCTGAGGATTGCCCTTTATCATAATTTTTCCTTCTTTCATTATTATATCCCCTATCATTATTTTAACCTCTATCATTGTTATATCCTCTGTCATTGTAGTATCCTTGATCCTAACGTTGTCTTCTATCAAAGTTCTGATTGGACTATATGTTTCTCTTAGCAGTTGCAACTAACTGTTCTGGTTCCTTAAGTATGTCACCTCCATATTTAGCTTTTTTATTTGTTCAGACAGCTCATCTACTCTTTCCTTGTCAGGATTACTATATGGAGGTTGATTCGCATCATTCTAGGAATGTCCTATTACAGCATTAGCATTTAGGGACTGGTTCAGGACTTCAGAATTTTGTAGGTATGAAGGGTAATTAGCTTGAGGCAGGGTGTGCAAGGGTTGATTTACATTCTGCTAGGGATAACTAATCATGGATAGCATTTGTTCCATAGGAGGTCCTAGGTGGGGGACCAGAGGCAACTAAGGCACTGGATTCATGAAAGGAGTATGGTTAGCAAATACTTGGTTGAGAGCTGGAATATTTCCAGGGTGCACAATGGGTCCTAATGAGGGTAAAAGCATAGACAGATGTTTCTTTAGATTTGTGTTGACTTTTACAGCCTCTGCATATGCATCCAGTAAACTCTCAGGGGGATTATTACTCCATTTCATAAAAGTGGCTATCAAACTATCAAGTCCTTCATAATAGACTTCTAAAGCAATGGCTTCATCAACAACATACAGGGTTTGTAATCTAGTGTAGGCATGATGAAATCTATTGTTGAAAAACCCTATGGGCTCATTGACCTCTCTCTTCACATTAGTAAATTGATGGTAAAGCTCATTAGAGCTTATGGGGATTCAAAACTTCTATAGCAAAGCTGCTTCTAACTCAATCCAATGTTGGTTACACCCAACAAGTAAGTGGTTATACCAATAGAATGCATCTTCCCCTAGTGAATAAGGGAATAACCTCCATGCTACATCCTCATGGTTTATCCACCTATCTTTAAGGCCAGTCTGAAAGATTCTAACGTGCTCCTTAGTGGTTCTATTGGGATCATTGATATGGAATTTTGAACAAAAATGTTTAGGGTTCTTTGGCATAACATTGTAGATAGCAAAACTTAGGGAGATGGGTTGGTTGCCAAGAAAGCCATTGGTGTAGGTGGGCATGGTAATGGCTCATTTATGGCCAGCTAGGGTTGTGGACTAGGAATGGCCTCAAACTTAGTTGAACTTGATGAAGATGGGGATGATGGGAGTGGATGAGATGGATAGGAAGATGATGACTTTTGTATACGTTTGGGTATTCTTGACTTAGTGGGGTCTAATGTGCCTCTCTAGTCAAAAAGCACATTTCTTCTTACAGATCTCTCGGGAGAGATGGTGTTCAAAATTGATCGGGTTGATTGTTTGGGCCCTCCTACTAAGCGCCCGGTTCTTATTTGAGGTCATGTTTTGTACAATAGCGGCCAAATAGAATACTGTATGTCTATCTTGAAGGTAAATCTCTATTGGAAAGCCTCAAAGAGATAACTGAGTCTCTAATGTCGGTCTTGGCAGTGCATAAATATAATTCGATAGCAGAAATGTGAAAATCTTTGGTAATCACAATGGGACCTTACCTCTGAGAAAATCTTTGAATCAATTTTATCAGATCTAACAATCTAATGATGCTTCAATCCTAGTTTTAACTTAGAAATCAAAGAAAAAAAAAAAAAGAGAGAAGGTTTTTGAAGATATTTTCTAAATCTAATACTACTCGTAGGATTAACAATGAAAGTAACCAATACTTGAAATGGACCAATCTCTCAAAACTGATTTCTACTTGAACAAGATAAATCTACAATCTCACATAAAATAGTGTAATCTTCTGAGGTGTTAAGATTTCAAATTATGAACACTTATTTAAATAACCCTTTTGAAGTTGAAGTGAATAAACCTTCACAATCGAGCTTAAGTATAAGGAATTTGATAAGTCCAGGCTAACTTTGCAAAGCAACTAACAATCAGTTGGTTGCAAAAAGTATGGATAGAGAGATTGCTGCAACATTTAATATCAAATCACAAACATTATCAAATCGAATATAATCTAAATATTGACCAAATCAAAGCAATTTTAAAGATGGAATAGCAAAAAAAACCATGCAACACAAGAGAGCACAAATATGGCACCAAATCACAATGTAACTATTTGCATTCAAATTGTCCACTGTAGCAACAGTTTTAGCTTTCTATTACAATATTTGCTTGAGGGAAACTACCTGCTAACTTATTATACTTCTATATTCTAGTTACAAGTTTTAACTTTCTACCTATTTTCAACTAACTAACATTCTAACCCTTCACAAATGAGGCCACATGCACAATATATAGAAATCCCCAGGAACCCATCGGCCAGGCAAGGGTTTCGCTGCAATAACTCGGCACAACAACCCCTCCAAGGGAGTCTTCAAAATGAGTCAAATAATAAATGTGCATTCCATCGAGGTAGGCCTGGGATTCACAATGTAGCTCAAACGATGCACGGGAAGATAATGGGGAAGCAAAAATCATGCCACCGCCCATCATTAGCTCCCTTCCCTATTATACCCATACTGATCTAACTCTTCATGTAGCTTAAGGAATGCTGCAACTAAGTCTGCCATAGGTAGTACTAGCAGAACCCTAAGTTGCCTCTCAATGAATGCAATCTTGTCCCTTGAGTGTTTGACCAACCTATCCCAATCTACCTTATAGGTCACATGCTTATCAATAATTGTGAGGTAGGTGGCCGCATCATCCAGTTGGTGCTCAGAAATAGAATCATCATCAAGTGGTGCATACACATCATGCCACCATTCTCTCAACTATTCTAGGCTCAAGTACTTGGGCATGATCTTTCTTCTTCCCGACATAATTTCAAAGAAGGAAATGGAACCATTGTAAACCCTAGTTAGGGTGTCATGAATATGCTTCCCTCATTTGTGAATCTTTTTTAGCACCCTCTGCCTAATTTGGAGTACCTCAAACAACTCCCACGGTTTGGCAGCTCTAGAAGGAGGAAGGATTTCGTCACTCACGAATCTGTCCCAGGTGTACTCCATTAGAGTTCTGGTTTTCTGTAGAAGGAGGTCTGTATCCTCCTTATCTTGTGCCAACACCTGTTTCAACCATTCAATCGCCATAATATCATCCTTCCCAGTTGATAGAATTTCCTTAATAGCTTCACCACCCTTTTCTTGCATGCCTTTCAGCCAATTCACAGTGGCAAGGGTGGAAGCTTTCATCTTTTCTAGCTCAGTTATGGTCTCCTGAGGCAGAGGATTGGTAGCAAAGGAAGAAGGATTAATGGCTTGTAGTGGCTTCATCAATTCCTCTAAGCACTTTAGATTTTTTGTTTTCTTTCTTTAGTTCCTACTTGGTTTTCACTTCCATTCTCAATCTATCCACCATAACTGCACTGGAGACCCCATAGTCCTCAATATCCTATTCAACTGATGTAGGCCCTAGATTGAAAGTCTATATATTATAATCATTTCCAGCCACATCATCTTTGTTTTTATCTAGAATAGGGGTAGCAATAAGAACAACCTTGTTATGTGCCTCATCCCTCTCAATCCACAAGATCACCCTAGCCTTCTTCTTGCCTTTATCTTTTCCAATCTTGGCTAGTAATGCATCCCAGTTACGTGGACTGTCCTCCACTACTACCAGTTTTCTCTTTATCTCTTTCTCCAGCCAATTAGGGACAATAGACTCCAATTGCACCCTGCTCTGCCCCACTTCCTCTTCCTTAAGATCTCCTGCTATTTCCTCATTCAAATTCTGTTCATCAGGAGTCTCATCTTTCTTACTTTCTTCCTCTTCAACATGCCCTTCCTCATGTGCAAGCGAGGGAACCTTTTCTGCTTCTTCCTCCCTTGGAGGAGATTCAACTACCTCATTCCTAACTGGTGACTTTGCATAAGTAACCAAGGGAGATTGCATTATCCTTTCGATTTCTGCCTCTGCATTGTGAAGTTCTCCTTCATGGAATTCCTCACCCTCAGTATCTGGATGATCATCAACATCCTTTGTCTCACCTAGTTCACTCTGTGTTTCATGAGTAGGAGGCACATCATCATGCTGCTCATCATGAGAAGCCACTAGAGTTAGGTTAGCCTTAGGCACACTGCCCCTGGGAGAAGGAGTCCTAGACCTCCTTACCTACACTTTGGCCTTCTCCCCTAAGCTTTCAAGATTTATCACTGGTGGGGAAACTTCTTCCCCAACCTTGGAGGCAGCCTTCTCTGATAGTTTGACAATTATTTTCCTCTTCGGCATACGAGCATCAACCTCAGGACTGTGCTCGGACTTCTTAGTCCTTGTTCTCTTCTTGGCCTTTGGCCTCTATTTTTCTGCTCCCTAGACTTCCTCCTCCTGAACACCTTTAGATTTTATTTTGACAAGAGAGTCTAGTTTACCTTTACCTCTGGGATCCTACTCAGTGGATTATTTAGAAGTGGAGTGGGAATCCAAGTCTCCCATTAGGTTATAAGTGCATTTTACTCCTTTATTTTCCAATTCCCAAATAGTGTGCTTGAGCCACATCTTGGTAACTTTGAGAACTGGATCCATCAGTTGCTTTAGTTCTGTCTTCTCCTCTTCTGACCAATCCACATCACCAATTGGTCTATCCTTTATGGCTTCATAGGCATGGTCCTGGATCAATTTTCCATCATCCTACAATTGGTCAGGAACAACCCTCACATTATATAATTGCACTACATCAACTGAGAGCTGGGAGAATTTCTTCTTCCTAACCTCATGTTCATCACTACAGTTAGCCCAATAGTACTCTAAGTTAACCTTATGGAAGTACTCCTTACTGGCCTTCTTTTCAGCTTCTCCTGTGATGTCAAATCTAGATCTCTTGGAGTGGAAAGTTAACCCAAGAGCACTCAATTCTTCTTCGGAAGCTTGGGCAGAACCAATGAAAGGACATACCTCTCTAGTGCCAATCCTTAGGGGAAAATCCCCACCAAATCCTATCTTGTGCTTGTCCTTCTTGACAATGGCATCAAAATCACAAATCTGCCTAGTGACTTCCAACAATATGGTGTGGTCTATGGGATACCTTGGAAGTCTATATGGGGCCCTTTGGCATCCATCAATCTGAATGTAGGAGAAGGTTGGGAATTGGATGAACCATGCTCCATACTTCTTAATGAGCTCCTTGGCCTGATCTAAAATTATGACATGCTCTGCCTCCTAAAGAATTCTGGTAATATGCATGGTGAATGCATCATTCGCCCTCCTATAGTTTGGGCTTCCCAAATACAACTGAGGGAAAACTTCATAGATGATATCTTGTCCAAAAATTCCCTTTGTATTTAATCCTATGTAAGGATGGAACCTACCAAGTGCATAAACCAAATACGAGGTCATGGTGAAGGTCGTTGTCTGCACACATTGGACAACTGCTTATGAATAACTTGGCTAATAATCCCTACCCAATGGTAGTCAATTTTCTCTTGTTCCATTCTCACAATGGCATGGCACATGTCTAATTTTGAAATGTACCAGCACTTCTCAATCCAACCACCTTGCTAAGAAAGGTGATGGCGTCATAGTATTCCTTCTTGAACTTTGCTCTAAATAGCTGATTTGGCAATTTGGAGTAGTGCGACTTGGGCTTCTCTAGCCAGGAGTTAATGAGCTATTGTGACTTCACATTCTAGTCATCATGGAACTCCTGAGCTACCTCAATGGTGAATCCCACCACATGAGATCTGTCTAGCATGTCGAAGGTTTGGGCAATGGAGACCCGGTTGAAATTGGTAAGGACTCTCCATTAGGGACCAATTATCCTCTGCGTATCCTGATGATAGTGTCTGGCACACTCAAGGACCAGCTCGTAGCATTGCACTATAGAAGGGAAACCGGAAACATGTGAAAAACCTAACTCTTTCATTCTTCTGGCCACCAAAGGAAAATCCTCAGCCACAATTCTTTCTTTAAATTCCTCATAATCCCAGAGGCCCACATTTGTATCAGTGACTTCTGACTAGATAGAAGTGATCTTTCTTTCAGGAACCTTTCTCTTGATGTCCAGCTTGATCCTCTCTACATCGGATAATGAAGACGCAGTTGTCATTTTGCCTGATTTAGCCTACATTGAACATGAAAACATAATGAAAAATAGGAAAGCAAGGTTAATCCATCAAAACACCACTAGAATGCATCTCTCATAGTCAAGGTGTCATTAAAATTCATATAAAATCACCACAACAAATTTTAGGTTTGAAGACCATCTACGAAATTCAAGCCAGAGAGGAATTCGAGAAATTCTAAACTGATCGGATTCCAGCAAAAAACCCAAGAAACACCTACTTAATCATCAAACCTAGTAATTTTTAATCAATAAATCACCTGAGAGATTCAAATATGACATGAAATAATCATCAAATGTATCACCAATTATAAACGGATTCAATTATCTCATGCTCCTTTACATTTTACCAAACTTCAAGGAAATCCGTGAGAGATGGATTTCTGTGAAAAACGAGTCAGATGGGAGTCTTCAAAAAATCAAGGTGACGGCGAATTTTGATGAAATCCATAGTTTAGGTACAATCTCGGACCAATGGAGATTCCCAGAATGAAGGTTTCGGCAAGAGCTATGAGCTTGCTAAGAAGTCTTGGTGACTTCCGGGAGTCATGCCGAAGGATGTAATTAGAATAGGTTTTGCTAGGAGTCAATTGTTTCGATGTAATGTCTTGGTGAAAAGGGACATAGCAAACATATCAGTATGATCAAAGGTTAGTTGGGGAAAGGTCATAGTAAAGCATGAATGTCTCCCCAACCAATGGGTCCAAGCAATCACTTTGGTCAGACTCAAGTTTTCGATAGGAGGTCCTAGCGAAGTGTTGGTGCTCTGCTAACTAAGGCTTGGTTTGAATTCGGCCAGAGGTCTCAGTGAAAAGATCTAGGCTCACTAAGAAAAGAAGGCCTTGCCACAACGTCTTGGTGACCATTAGGAGTCTCAGTGAAAGCAAAGACTTTGGCAAGAGTAGGAATCTCACAGTAAGGTCTCAGCGATAAGATTTGTCTAGCCGACAGAAAGACCTTTGGTAAGAGAATCACAGTTTCCTGGCGACTAAATACAAACTTGAAAAGGCTTTGGTGAGACACAAAATGACCTACGTGACATCTCCTCGAATTTGAAAGGTTACAGTGACTAAAAAAGAATGAGGCTCGATGAAAGCACAAGTGCTCGGTGGGAGGTCTCGCTGAAGGACGGAGGTCTTAGCAAAATAGGCAAACATCGGTAAAGCTATTAGATCCTGCTATGACATCTTGGTGATCAAGACTTGTGTTTCCAAAGGAAAGTATGAACAAGGATGTTGATGAGACATCCCCTCGTGGGGCAAGGTCTTGGTGAAAGCAAAGGTCTCACCAACAGACATAGATAAAAAATTTCATCAGTGTGAAAATAATAATGTCACAACGATCTAACATGAACCTAGGAGGACCATTTCGGAAAACCTCAAGGTAGTCGATATGATATCCTAGTGATCTCGAATGGTCACAGTAAAGGGAATCTAGAAGGGACAGAGAGTCTTGATTTCATCCAAATACTGAACCGACTATGGATTTTGACAAGTTTCACTTAGGGCAAGTTAGGGACAGACCTCTCATGAACTTTCTTTGCACTCTAGGTCAATCGTAAGATGACATCACCTGATATGGCATTGTCCTAGGTCCGAACCCTATTCATCCACCATTAGCGCACAGGCAAGCTCAAAATTTAGTTGTTTCACTATTGAGTCATCACTAGGGCTTAGTAATTATTCTTAGGCAAGATTCATTAAAATGTAGATGGACACATGAATTGAAAACTCACCTGGGAGATGACAAAGGATACAATACTAACCAACCCTAGCACGAAATAAACACATGCGAAGGAATTCAAATACCAACGTGCCTTTCATAATTCAATTCAAAAGAAGAGCAATCAAACACATACCATTACAAAGCAGGAATTGGTCATAGAAGTAGCAAACGCGAAGCTCAAGGGTGTTCACAATGAACATAGGCAAAAATGCACGAGAAACCACCACCAAATCAGTCAAATCAAAGCAGAATGTCCCAAAATCCCAACCAAACACTCCAAAGAAAGCACTCCTCAGCTCAAATGATGGAAAATAGTGAACATAATGGCACAAAAGATCTCAAAATCAAGTTAAATACATTTCAAAGAGCATGCATGGAGCCATTAATGCAGTCGATAAGACAGCCAAAGAAGAAAATTGGGAATCTGACGACATGGCAAAATCTGAGAAAATCTAGACCAAGCAAAAATACGTGAGGATCGAAAATCCTTGAACAACAAGGATCCAGCTAGAGTCCAAGTAGGATTCGGGAAAATCCGACTAGGGCAAAAAATCCTGAATCAGGGCAAAAGCCTGAAATTCATCTAGAACTTAATATTTTCAATGAATAACCTGGAAACACTTAGGCATGCAAACTAAACAATTAAGCACGTGCCTAAGTAAGACAAAAACCAAAAATAAAGGGCCAAAATTCCAAAAGGAAGCGAAAGAGGGTCCCTGCATATAGCGGGACGTGTGTGCGAAAATATGCACAACAAAGGGAAACTTCTGCTGGGAAAATGCTCCAGAGCATTTGATGATGAACAAGAATCTAGAACCCAAAATCTCTAGTTTCAATCTCACCACCAAACAAACAATTTAGAATGCAAGATTCAAAGAACTAGAACCAAAGGATAGATCAAACCTTCCATATATTGAAAATCAAAGTGTGTGCACATGAGTTCATTTCCTTCCTTATGTTACTATAGAAACCAAGTTCGGTCAAGTCAGGCTACATAAGGATTCTAACTTCAAAATCAACTTGGATAGGGCCTCGCTGCCAGTCAGGCATCTATAGCCCCGATGAGGTTATCGTTGTGACTCTCCTAAACATAGCTCTACTACCAGCCAGGCATCCATAGCCTCCGTAGAGATATTTAGGTACCCCTGATAAGTTGAGTTTATTCTCTTGATATTCAATATTTCACTTTTCATTCCAACCTATGAACAATGAAGTTCACACTCAGGGCTGAGAACCACAGTGGCATTGAAGTAGAAATAGTATTTTTCACTTGACAAGACTTCACATAGGTTCCTACAGTGACATTAGGATTCTTAAGATATGTGAAAGATATAAGATTTTCAGAGTACTTCAAGTTCGAGTCCACACCAATGACTCAATCTTCTATAAATCTAACATTAAAACTATTGGCAACAGCAAAGATTTCAACCATCCTTTCAAGATGCAAGACTAAAGTTCACCCAGGAAATACTTAGAACAATTCTAGAGAAGGTAGATTTTCCATGCAGGTGCAACACACCCAGGCAAAAATAGAGAAACCCCCAAAGCAAGAGCAGAGTAAAAAGAAAACAAACCAAAAGAAAACCTACACTAACCAAAACAAACAGAAACAAAGCAGAAAGGAAAACCCTAATCTAACTATAGACAAGACTAGAGCTGAAAACAGCTCAAGATTGGAAATAATGCTTCAATTACTACCCATTGATAGGCAATGGGATATCATCTCCAGTGAGAGTTTTCAAATGAAAAGCATTATCTCCCAAAATTTCTAAGATCTGGTAAGGACCAAGCCAAAGTTTATCAAATTTTTTGTGCTCTCCCTTACGGTCATGGGTTTTATCCCAAGAAAGAACCAAGTCAGAAATCCTAAAAGCTTTAACCTTGGCTCTCTTATCAAACCATCTCTTGACAAACCCTTGGTGTTTAGCAAAATTCTCCAGGGCTTCATCCCTCTTTTCTTCAAGGTGCAATAGTTTGAAAAGTCTTGCTTCACTTCTATCTCCCTCATCATAATATTCATTGATGAACTAAAGGGTAGGAATTTTCAATTGTATGGGAAACACAGGTTCTAATCCATAAACCAGGTTGTAGGGTGACATTCCTATGGAGGCCTTGTGTCTTGTACAATCTGCCCAAAGGAAAAATTTGAGTTGGGTATGCCAGACTCTAGGGTTCCTTCCTAATAATTTATGGATGACAGTCAGAAGATTCTTATTAGAGGATTCAACCAACCCATTACCCTACAGATAGTAATTTGATGCAAATTTTATAATGATCCCATGATCAAAAGCCCAGTTAGAAAACTTTAATGATGAAAATGCAGGACCATTGTCACAAACCAAAGACATGGGGCATCCGAAATGAATGAGAATACTAGATTCAAGGAAGTTAATCACTACCTCAAAAGTACACTGCCTGCATGCAAGAGCCTCTGTCCATCTCGTAAAATAATCAGTAATGGTGAGAATATACCTATGACCAACGGAGGAGGGTGGATTGATGGGACCAATGAAGTACATTCCCCATTGAGCAAAAGGTTTTACCTTGATGACCGATTGAAGTGGGAGCACTGCATACTTCTCTCTGGTGGCCACCGTCTAACACATGTGGCATGTCCTGACATGACTGTGGGTGTCTTTGAACAATGTAGGCTAGTAGTAAACAGCTCTAAGAATCTGGTTTGCTATAGATGGTGCTAACCCGTGGCCTGTACCATATCTATCATGGAATTCTGACATCATTCTTTCAGATTTTGCCCTTCCCAGACACCTCAAGTACACACCTTCATGATTTCTTTTGTATAAGACAACTCCTTTCAACATGAAACATCCACTTTTTAAGTGCAACCTTCTTTTGTACCAGATTGAGAGGATTAGGGCACCTCTTGGTTACGGTAGATAATAAAACAACATCATCATACCTTTTCTCCACTAGGTATAGAACATCCTCTGTGTATAAGTCTTCGAAGCAAGATCGTGGCCCTGCCTCTCATTGTCTTTGTGAGCTCCTGTCTCTTACCAAATTTCCATAAGGGAATTTCCGTATCATATTCTTGTAGCATAGTTACCTACTTGGCTTTTCATTCTCCCAATTCATTCTGTATCAAGAGCAGCTTGACTATAGGATAAAGAACTATAGCAAGATCTTATTTCTGAGGATGTAATGTCTGAAATTCTTGACTGCCCTGACCAAGGAATAAGCCTGCTTCTCCACATTTGGGTACCTCAGTTCTGCATCCTTCAATAGTGTGCTCATGAATGCTATGGGGTGTTCATTGCCTTGGTTAGATTTCTAAGTTAATATAGCAGCATAGGAGTGGTCAAAAGCAAATGAACATACATAGAATGGTTTGGCATAATCAGGACTTACTAAAACTAGAGCTTTAGCAATAGCTCTCTTTATCTCTGCAAATGCTTCTTTTGCTTCCGCATTCCATTCCACCTTGGGCTCCTGCTTCAACATTGCATTCAGGGGCTTGACTATCTCAGCAAATCTAGTGATGAACTTTCTGACAAAATTTATTTTGCCAAAGAATGAATTCATTTCCTTTTTACTAGCTGGTGGTGGGATTTTGAGAATATCCTCTATACATTCTGGATCAATTGCAATCCCCCTCTTAGAGATAATATGCCCTAACAACTTACCTTCTACTACTCCAAAGATGCATTTCTTTGGGTTGAGGGATATTCCAAACTCTTTGCATTTCTGGAAAACTTTGCACAGATCAAAGATATGGTCCCCTCTGTTCTTTGAAAATACTGTCAAGTCATCCACATAGATGATTATGCACTTCCCAATTATATCTTTAAATGGTATGTCCATTGCTCTATGGAATGTGGCTCCAGCATTAATCAAGCCAAAAGGAATTCTTCTATAAGCAAAAGTACCCCACTTGGTGGTGAAAGCAGTCTTATGTCTATCCTCATATTGTACCATGACCTAGTTATATCCTAAGTAACCATCCAAAAAAGACATCATCTGAGATTTGTTGATGATCTGTAGTACTTCATCTAGTGAAGGCACTAGATAATTGTCTTTCTCTGATGCTTGGTTCAGGTTCCTAAAATCCACACACAGTCTGATTTTGCCATTTTTCTTTTGTACAAGAAGTAGGTTTGCAACCCAATTAGAGTGTCTGACTAGAAATATGATTCTTGCAGACAATAGCTTCTGCACTTCCCTTTGTATTATAGGTTCCAGCAGAGCATTAATAGGTCTATGCCTCTATCTGAAGGGATTCACTCCTAGAGTGAGAGGGATAGTATGAATTATGACTGATGTATCATAATTCTTCAAGTCTTCATAACTCTAGAAGGTCACGTTTGGGTATTTGTGCAATGCATCAATGATTCCCTGTCTTTCTTCTAGGGTGTATACTTTTCCAATAAGAACATTTTTTACATCCTCCTTGGATCCCATATTATACTTGTCACATTGTCCACTGATGGACTCTTTCCTAGTGTCTTGATCCTAGTCTCTGATCTTGTCCAGATCAAAGATCCTCTCTAGTTGTACCATTCCCCTAGGGATGGTGTTGGTCTTCAGGTTGATTACCCCTTCCAAGTCTATCTCTGTCTCTTAAGGCTCAATTTCATCAATGATCTGAGAAGCAAAAACATCTGTGTTTGTGATAATGTCCAGAATATGCTTATCATCCTCAAACATCTAGAAACCTGTAATATTATTAGGAACTAAGAGCATTGGGGTTAGTTCCACTGTAAAATTCTTCAATCCAGAAAGAGATAGAGGCTGTAGAGTGCTAGCTGCCTGAGCCAAGGAATCAGCTGAATATTAAAGTAATCAAATCCTTCAGCAAGGTCCCATACTCTGTGTCTATAATTAGTCATTCTTCTATCATGGAAGGAGTACTACCTTCTAACTTGCTTGACTACCAACTCAGAGTCTCCATACACTTGCAAGACCTTAATATTCTTCTTCAAGGCCATCAACAATCCATGAACTAAGGCTTCATATTCTGCTATGTTATTTGTACAATGAAACTAAAGTCTATGAGTGGAAAAAAATGTCTTACCCTTTGGGCTGATTAGCCCAAATCTAGTTTCAGCTCCTTGCTTTGATTTAGAACCATCAAATCTTAAATTCCAACAACCCGCAGCTGCAGAGTTCCTTGCTATATTACATACACTGTTACTATTGGATAGTTCTTCAAAAGGTAGCATTCCTTTTCCTTTGTGGTCTTCTTGGACATTCATATTATCAATTCTGGCTACTGGAGTGGGGTTAGTATGCTTCTGTATTTGCTTTACTGTAGCTTGGCATAAGCAATGGTCCAATTATGAATGTGAAGCATTATGTACCCTACACCAATTGGGAAAAGTAACTCTTCAAAGTTCATCCTTCTTTCCAACTGAATGTGACCTTCAATACACTTTTGAAGGAACTCTT
>VDFB02081707.1:0-53802 GCA_007258455.2 Sequoia sempervirens
AATGCTTCAGATTCTTTAATGGGAGCTATCCTAGGCCAAAAAGAGGATACATTTTTCTATTCCATTTATTACATTAGTAAGAATTTTAAAGGTGCTGAGGTAATACACTTACTGAAAAGGAATTTTTAGTAGTTGTATATGTAGTTAATAAGTTTTTTCATTTTATTACTGGATACAAAGTTTTTATTCATACCAATCATTCCACAATACGATTTCTAATGAATAAACTTGTTGTTACTGGTAGGGTTATTAGATGGTTGTTATTATTACAAGAATTTGACATTACTATACTTGGTAATCCTAGTTGTAAGAATGTTGTTGCAGATTTCTTATCCAGGTTACAATGTGAAGATAACCCTGTACCAATTGATGATGCCTTTCTCGATGAAAACCTATTTGTAATTTCAATTAAAATTCCATGGTTTGTAGATATTGCAAACTATTTAGTCACTTGCAAGTTTCCCATGGATTTCTCTCCTACAGATCGTCGAAAACTTGTTGGACTAAGTGGTCAATATACATGGATCAATGGACTTCTCTTCTACACTGGCATTGATAATGTCATGTGTTGTTGTGTAGTTGAAGATGATGTCTTCGATATACTCCACACATGTCATACTGAGCCATGTGGAGGAAATTTTTCATCCTAGAAAACAACCAACAAGATTCTTATCGTTGGATATTACTGGCCCACAATTCACAAGGATTGGAAGTGGTATGTTCAAAACTGTGACAAGTGTCATTAACGCATGGGCCGACCTACATGTTCAAATGAGATTCCTTTGCAACCTCAACTATATTCCATCCAAAAATAAGGTATACATTTTGGTTTGTACTGATTATGTTACCAAATGGGTTGAGGTTGTCTCACTGAAGCATGACAGGGATACCGAGGTTGTTTTTTTTTTACACAAAGAATTTCACTAGGTTTGGGGTACCAAAGGAGATTGTGATAGATCAAGGACAATAATTCACATCAAAGATAATTGTTGCTCTGGTTCATGAGTATGAAATTTAGCATCACAAATCTTCTCTGTATCATCCACAAGCCAATGGCCAAGTTGAAGTCACTAATAGAGAACTCGAGAATATCCTTACCAAAATCATAGCACTTCATCAGAATTATTGGGAAACATGACTTCTTGAAGCAGTATGGGCATACCAGACAATGTGGAAGACCACCATTGGTCTTACACCATATGAACAACTTGTTTATGGTAAGAAATTAGTTTTACCTATTGAATTTGAGATAAAATCTCTACATACTGCTTTATAATTAGGATTGAATCTAATTGATGCTCAAAAAGAAAGGATTGATCACCTTCATGCACTAGGTGAAATAAGACAACAAGCTCATTTCCATGTAAAGATAGTTCAAAAACAATGTGCTCTTTGGTATGACCGTTTCATCTAACAATGGTTGTTTCAGCAAGGGGATTGGCCGACACACCTCTATGATTCTAGATTTTAAGATTTAATGGGAAAATTCCACACTAGGTGGATAGGACCCTATGAGATTGAGATTTTCTATGGAAATGGCACGATTAAGCTTCACACCATGGACTCCAATCGTACTGCCCTTATTGTCAATGGCCATCATCTCAAGTTGTATAAACAACCCATCATTAAAGATAGTTTCATCTCCATCTTGAAGAAGGAACTCAATGTTCTTGTGAGAGTTCTTGTTGCCTCTTTAAGTACCTTTTAGGTACTTTAAATAATTAAAAAAAGCAATAAAATCTAGCAATGAAAGCCCTCGGGCATTGCTAGACAGTTACAATTTGAAAATCAGGTTTCTAGCAGATTATAACTAGATAAATAACTTAGTGGTGGAAACTAATTTTTTGGCACCTCTAAGCATTAGCAGATTGGAAACTAGATTTCCAGCGGTCTGTTGTCATAAAAAAAGGCACAAAACCACGAGACCGCAATAGTAACTTTCATATCGCCTTTGTGATAGGAACTTCTTTCTTCACTGATGTTTTTCCATTCCTTCTAGTCACTTTTCTTTCCCATTTGGGGGCTAATTGTGCTTGAATTGCATCCTTGGTGACCTTCGGTTCATTCCTGTGGCTTTTCTACTTCTCATCAAGTGATTATCTCTACCCATGGCTTCTCCCATAGGGGTTTGTTACATTCAATTCCTACCCCACTAGACCCTTCTTACTACTTTCACAATTGTTATCCATGTTTACTGATGGGTGAAAAACATGTCCAAATCCTATGACCTTTTTGTTTCATTTTATTACCCTTTCCTAAGTCTTCTTGCCATTAATTATTATGAGAATGGAGAAATATTTGATATGTTTTAAAAGAATGAAATAATGCTTTCAAAGTGCCAAATATTTGAGATATTAATCCAATCTGAATGGCTTGCAATAGGAACAAACCATGTTGAGGGTAACCCTTGAAGATCATGGGATACGAGGAGAGGAAAAGGATGGGTTGGATGTGTCGTGAAACTTCCCATTTCTATTTTCTGCATTACATTTTGAAATTGTTTTCAATGTTGTTTTGGGTTTGTGGTATGCGGCCAAACTAAAGACTATTAATATTTGGTTTGTTGGCCATAGGCCATAACAAATTGTAACCTCTTTTAATCTTAGTCTATAATACTCGATGTGTTGGCTATAGGCTGTAACAATAAGAAGTCACGTATATAAATATGTTGTGGTTTAGTCTATAGAGGATATAGAGAATAGAGAACAAACATATGTTTTGTTTTTGCAACAAATTGGAATGAATTGAATCAAATGTTTGTGATATTGAGTTAGCTTAATCGATTTCTTTCCACTCGCCTTGTGAACCAAAGGAAGGGCCCACTCTTGGGACACCCGTTGAGGTTGATGTGTGTTTGAATTAGTTATAATTTATATGTTGTTTGATTTGTTTCATGTTCAATGTATTATGCAAGGTGTGATTAGTTTATGATTTAATTTCGTTTTAAGTTAGAATTTTTTTGATATTTGGCTAATGTGATTGATTCATTGTTAAATATGGTTTTGTAATTGGTGTGATTAGTTCACTATTGCATGCAATTACTATCTGAAGTATAAAAGGTTCAAATATTTTAGCAGTTTATTTTATCATTCAACTACATACATTACTTTCGAAACATTTTTTTGTTATGTTTTGTGAACTTCCTGTTGCACTGTGAAATCCCTGTTGCACTGTGAACTTCCTATCGCACTGTGAACTTCCTATCGCAATAAAAAATAGAGGCCAAATTAATTCTTTTCCAAAGTGTTAGCTACATTCATCCCCACTTAATTCACTATTTTTAGCCCTTAGGTATACAGTCGCACCACCTTTCACAAGTTTACGATCCTTAGATTGACATTTAGGAACAAACTAAGGAAATCAATATGAAATTCCCGAGGATTGATCTAATTGTATTTTCCAATTTAATAGAATAATAAGGATAGTTTCTCTAATACCGATCCATAGTTTTATCCAAATATTTTGGTGTCGTCGGGGAATAGTGTTAAAGGCCTATTAGTCTAGTGAATTAAGTTAGGACCAATGCGCTAAGGCAAAATTTTGCGCGACTATCAACCTCGCCCAAGTAATTAACCTTAGTTTTCTCTATTATAAATCATATAGATGCATGAATCATAGTAGAGATAGTAAAGGGAGATTTGTTAAGAAGGATATAGGGAGTAGTTCACAATAAGAAAACCCACAAAATGAATTAAAACCATTAATTGTGAACATACCATCCAAAAAGGAACTAGCTGAACCCAATATTGAAAAATGTGTCATAAAGTCCACCTTTGAGTCTCCTTCTAGTGTCCAACATGAGTTGCTCAAAGATTCATTTAAACAAGTTGCAAAACTATTTCAAGATTCTTACAAGCTCCGAAGTGGTAAAACCTCAAGTGATCTTAAGCCATTCACAACTTTCTACACTCCTTGGGCATTTGGAATCATGGACAACAACAACAACAACAACAATGAGAGAGCATTGGCCAACAAAAATCCTATTACCTTTGAGTTCCCCATTGCACATCCAAAAGAGGATGCCCCTATGAAGAACATACCTCACTCTACTTGCTTGTCTTTCGAGGTCTTTTTTATGGAAGACCTTGATATGTTCCTTTTTTAATTTGATATTTTATGTCATAGTTATGACTATCACAATGATACACAAAAACTCAAATTGTTTCCAACTACTCTGAAGGATGCAACATTTCAATGGTTTATGGGACTAAGACGTGAAACCATCCATAGTTGGGACAACATGAAAACAAAATTATTGGAAAAATACCAAGAATACTACAAGACCAAGGAAACCCAAGACAAGATATTTTGCATCATGCAACATGAGGAAGAGATCTTAGAAGATTATCTGGAGCATTTTCTATTTAGTCTACAAAGAACCAGGCAAATAGGGTTAAGCAATGACAGTGTAAAAATGCTCTTTCTTAGGGGGATTAGGGATGAATGTTTGGATATTTTAAATCTTATGGGTGGTGGAGATATTTGGTGTTCATGTGTTATGTACTTTGATGGTTGCTTTCATACTTTCCTTTCCTGGTACAAGTTGAATATGTTATGTCTAATGAATTCTTAAATGTTTAAGTGGTTTAAAAGAATACTAACTCACCCCCCCTCAGTATTTTGAGTGTTCAACAAGACCTACATTACCCTTGATTATGTAAATGTTCTTATGTCTTCATTTGAAATTTTAGACCTTTAATATCTCTTCATGAGTTCCCTTAAGTGTTCAAACTCATGAGTAGGTAGTTCATACTAATTTGGCCCTACACCAGAATCATATTTGAGGATTTGATCAACTACATCATAGTAAAAATTATTCAATTTATTCTTCTATGTACTAATACTCAAATGTATCAAGTTGATCAATTTCATCTTCATAGTACTCAACAACACCTTCATTTGGAATTATTATTCCTTCTCACTAACAAGGCAATTATACATTTAAGTGGATCATGTGGGAGATAGCAACTTCCACACCAAACTCAAATGTCTTGGAAGATCACATTATCTCTTCTCAAAGGTTTTGGAGTTTACTAGCCTTGATGCATGAAATTCCCTTTCTTGGTAGTCATTTGTCTATCATGTTGTTGTGGTCTCTTGGACCAATCAGTATTATATTGTCTATTATGCAAATGTTGACCTTCATCAAAATGTTTTGTAGCATTATGAGGTGATAGTAATTTTTATTTCTTTCTATCTTGTAGTATAATTCATTTACTAAACCCACTAGCCTATCTAGCTTCTCTTCAATAGTAAGAGGCTTTACTTAAGACCCCCCCTCTCCAATTGTGAGATTTTGGCATCTGACCTCTTGTTATTTTTTCCAAATTCCCTTATATTGCTTTCAATATTGATGGTTATAGCATAAGATTCTCTCAAGTTTTTAAGATTCTTGTCCCAAAGACAATATCCGATATTGGCATCAAAGGCACTACAATTGTGATTTTTGTAGCTCAAAAGGTGGAATGTGGAGTTGCTTTAAAGCAACTTGAGTTGGATTTTCAGCAACAACAGATTTTTTTATTCATTAATAGAATGTTTCGGGTTTGTGAGGTTGAGATAAGACCGAGAGTGATTTTATGTGTGATTTAAAGCTGAGTAATGTAAGGAAAGTTTATTTTCTTACACGTTGATTTAAAATAGCTGAGGCTATATATGTAAGATTGTTGTAGAAAAATTGTATTGTATTTTCGAAAGGAAAGTTTGATGTTAGGCTGAATGAAAGATCCAACATTTGCAGGTTTTTCCCCATACTAGGGTTTCTTGGGTAATTTTGTGTTATTGTGTATCGGTAATTGGCTTGTTATTTTTGCTTCAACTGTTACTAGTTGTTATTTAACCTTGTGTATTAATTGTTATAAATCAAATATTTGATTCTATTATGTGAATTTATTGTGCAATTAATTTGTAGCTGGGTTATAAGAAATTAACATGGTATCAGAGCTCTAAACTTTGAATACAAAGCCAAGATTTGTGATGTAGATTTCAAGAAAAAAAAATTAGAATTTCGTCTTCAGTTTCTTCTGTGACTATGGCAACCAGTGTTTGATATGAAGACAAGCTTGAGGGTGCGTCTAACTTCTTATAGTGGAAGGTTCATCTTACATCCGTTCTCAAGGAGAACAAGTTGTGGATCTATGCTAGTATAGAGGTGACACCACCAACAAATGATCCTATCGCCCTAGATTTGCATGAAGTCAAGGAGGCCAAGGCTTAGAGGATTATTCTTGATCGGGTAAGAGATCATCTAATTCCTCATCTATCAGGGAAAGACACCACCAAGGAGATGTAGGATACACTCACAAAACTTTATTAGAGTGACTATTAGAATCGTAAGATGATGCTCAAGGACAAATTTCATAACACCAAGATGTCCAAAGGCGAGAGCGTGACCTCTTACTTGTCCAAGCTAACACAGGTCAAGGATGAGTTGGTTGTTGTTGGAGAGACAATTGTTGAAGATGAGTTGGTGCATATATCCTTGAATGGTTTCTCGAAGCACTAGGAAGTGTTTGTTAAGTGTGTTGTCGGCAAAGATCACCTACTCGACTTAGCGAGGCTTTGGGATGATTTTGTTCAGGAGGAGATCCATGAAGGTGCTCATCGATGAGATCAAACGAAGAAGGGTCAAGACAAAGGAAATTGTGCTCTTGCAAGCAAGGGTAAGAAGAAGTCCAATAAAGAGAAAATGGAAGGTTCTTCTTCCAAGAGTGGGAAGAAGAAAGATCTGAGCAAGATAAAATGTTTTTGCTGCCATCAGTTGGGTTACTATGTCAATTAGTGTTTGAATAAGAAAAATAAGGACAAGAAGAAGAAGCAAGTTGCTTTGGTAAGTAGTTGTAGTGGGCTAGGAGAATTGTGGCACAGGAGGATGGCTCACCTTCACCATGGAGCACTTAATATTCTCAAGGAAATAGTGACGGGGCTGCCTAAGATGAAGATAGAAAAGCATGAGGTGTGCAAAGGCTGTGCACTTGGGAAATATGCCAAGACTAGTTTGCCAAGTAGCAACACTAGATCCAAAGGGATTTTGGATCTTGTACACTTAGATGTGTGTGGGCCCATGACAACAATATCCTTGAATGGGTATGAGTATTTTGTTACTTTCATTGATGACTGCTCTAGGAAGACGTGGATATATTATCTGAAGAATAAAGATGAGGTATTAAGTAGGTTCAAAGAGTTTAAGGCTCTCATGGAGAACCAAACTGGGAGGAAGATCAAGATATTGAGGTCTGATAATGGAGGCGAGTATACCTCGAATTCCTTCAAATATTTCTGCACTCAGGAAGGTATCAAGAAAGGGTTGATAGTTTCATACAACCCTCAACAGAATGGGGTTGTTGAACAGAAAAAATAGGGCTATGATTGGGGCAGCCAAGGCCATGCTTTATGATGAGGATCTGCCCTGGTTCTTATGGGCATAAGCTTGCAATACAATTGTGTATTTGGAGAATAGGAGCCCTCACAAAGTGTTGGAAAATTTGACTCCAAAAGAAGCATTCACCAGTAAGAAACCAGATTTGGGGCACATTCACATCTTTTGATGCCTTGTATATTGTCACATTTCTATGGAGAAGAGAACCAAGTTGGAACTAACTGTAGAGAAGGGTATCCATGTTGGGTATAGTGAAACTTCTAAGGCCTATCGAGTTTACATTCCTACCCTCAGGAAAATAGTTGTTTGTAGAGATGTGAAGTTCGAGGAAGAGAGGGATCTTTAGAAGTCTAGCAACTTGATGAATGAGGAGGAGCAATCACCCACGGTTGAGGTAGGACAAATTCCTCAAACTTCAATCACGGTAGAGCAAGTAGGCCTAGCAAATTGACCAAAAGGAGGAACAAATAATTCCTCAACCTTAGATTCCTATACTTAGAAGGGAAGAAATAGGATTTAGTTAGATAGAGAAAGGCTCCCAGTCATTTTTTTGAGTATGTGGCACTTATGAGTGAATTAATTGAAGTAGAGGCTTCCAAATTTCAGGAGGCGTCCAAGCACCAAGTATGGAGGGATGCCCTGGTGGAAGAGTATTCTTCCATCATGAAGAATAGCGTGTGGGAGGTAGTACTATGACCAGAAGGTAAGTTTGTGGTGGGATCGAGATGGTTGTATAAGATTAAGCATGTTGCAAATGGTAGTGTGGAAAAGTTCAAAGCCCGATTTGTGGCTAAGGAGTTTTCTTAGAAGGAAGGGATCGACTATGACGAGACTTTCTCTCTGGTAGCCAGGTACTCATCCATAAGAACTATCATTTTTGTAGCAACACAAATGGGTTGGATAATTCACCAGATGGATGTAAAGACAACCTTCCTCAACAGAGTGATTGAGGAAGAGATTTACATAGAACAACCAGAAGGATTTGAAGCACATGGGAGGGATTCTCATGTATGCAGGTTGAAAAGAGCACTATATGGACTCAAGCGGGCTCCTAGGGTGTGGTATTCACGTATTGACAGTTACTTGCAGAGCATGGGCTTCATCAAGAGTGAGGAAAATCCGAACCTATACTATGTTCAGGTAAAGGGCGAACTTCTCATATTGGTGTTATATGTTGATGACCTATTTCTCACTGGGTCAGAGGAGCTCATAGCACACTGTAAGCAAGATCTTGCAAGAGAGTTTGAGATGAAGGACTTGGGGTTGATGCACTACTTTCTAGGATTGGAGTTGTGGTAGAAGGAGAGATCTTCCTTGGACAAGGGAAGTACTTAATTGATATCTTGAAGTGATTCAAGATGGAGAACTGTAAGTACATGTCTACGCCACTTGTGACCAACTGGAAGAAGATTGATGCTTCCAGATCAGAGGCAGTCGACCCGACTTTATATAGACATTTGATAGGCCCTCTTATGTGTCTGGTCAACACCGGGCCAAACATTTTTTTTGCAGTGAACTCACTTAGTTTATGGTGGAACCTAAACGTGTGCACTGGATAGCTACGAAGCATGTTTTGAGGTATCTTCGAGGCACAATTGATTATGGGTTGAAGTATGTTCAATAGGATGGAGTGAAGCTCGAGGGGTTTATTGATGCAGATTGGGTAGGTAGTATAGCTAATCGGAAGAGCACTTCAAGGTGTAGTTTCAGTTTGGGATCAGGAGTAGTCTCTTGGTACAGTAGGAAACAAAAGTCAGTTGCACCGAGTTCTGCAGAGGCCGAGTATATGGCAGCTGGTATGGCTACATGTGAGGAAATCTGGCTTCAAAAACTTCTAGTTGGGCTCTTTGATAAGGAGCTAGGTCCTACAATCATTTACTGTGATAATCAGAGTTGTATCAAACTCTCTGAGAATCTGGTGTTTCATGACAAGTCAAAGCACATTGAGATCAAGTGCCACTTCATCGTAGATTGTGTGGAGAAGGGGACAGTGAAGCTCCAATACATTCCTTCAGAGAAACATATAGCTAATATCCTAAGCAAGGCCTTGATGAAGAGTAAGTTTGTATTCTTTAGGGATAAGTTGGGTGTTGTGCAGAACACCTTCCTCACTAAGAGGGAGTGTTGATTTTCTATAGCTTGAAAGGTAGAGTGTGGAATTGCTTAAAGGAAACTTGAGTTGGATATTTAGCAATAACATGATTTCTTTTCATTAATAGAATGTTTCCGGGTAGAGAACTCGAGTTTTGAGGTTGAGATAAGACCAAGAGTGATTTTATGTGTGACGAAAGCGATAAATGGGAAAGTTTATTTTCTTGCATGTTGATTTAAAACAACTGAAGCTATATGTGTAAGATTGTTGTAGCAAATTTGTATTGTATTTTCGAAAGGAAAGTTTGTTGTTAGGCTAAATAGAAGATCCAACATTTGCAGGTTTTTCCCCATACTAGGGTTTCCTGGGTAATTCTGTGTTATTGGTAATTGGTAATTGGCTTGTTATTATTTTTGCTTCTATTGTTATTAGTTGTTATTTAACCCAGTGCATTAATTGTTATAAATCAGAGATTTGATTTTATTATGTGAATTTATTGTGCAATTAATTTGTAGTTGGGTTATAAGAAATTAACAAATAGAGGACTTGGCACATGGACTCATTTGGTCTAATATTTAGTGATACTTTCCTCATGGTCATGAAAAACCTACTATTGAAATCAACCACTATTTCAATTATCCCTTTCTTGATGGTTATGAGCTCATGTATAAAAAATTTGGGATCTATTATATCCCCATATTGTAGTTCAAAACCTCTCATGAACTTATCTCATGTATTCATATTGTCATCTAGGAGGCTTCTCTACCAGTTTTTTGCACTCTCTAAAGATTGTACAAATAGTTTTATCATCACATCCTCATTATTAATATCATGTACATATGTGACCTTGAGGAAATGCCTCAAATGTTCTCCTATGACTGCATTATTACCTTGAAACTTTGGTATATTTCATCTTACTTCATTTGGAATTACATTTAGGAAATCTATGACATCAAAGAAATCCAAATGATTGTACCTTTCATCTCCTCGTCTAATGAGTTTAAGTAGTCCTTTGGAGTCCAAGCCCAAGATGGTTAGCAAACTATTGGTCATGTTGATGATGCAAGGGTTTGAAACAATTAGATCATGGTTTTGATTTTTATTTTATGGTTGGGTTGCCCAAACCTATACTTCAACTTGCCTAGCATCTTGAGCTTGTTGCACTTCTTTTAGTACCTCAAGTTGTTGTTCCAGCCATCCAATGCCATATGTCATGTCTATTTTTTATCAATAATTGTGTCTCTTGGATCAATATCTAAATGTGTTTGTTCACTAACATCATGGAATTAAGTGTCATGTTCAATTTCATACTTGTGTGACATATTGGGAGAAGTGGGGCATTTAGCAACAATGTGTGTTTCCACATCTTGATTTCTCATGCCAAAATCTTACATGTATGCATCATAGTATCCCTCCCCATTTATTCTACCAATAAGTACACCATTCTTTTGTATCTCTTGTTTAGGTTAATACATAATTCTACGTGTTCTAACCATATTATCAATTGAATCATCACAGTTATATTGGTATTGATTTCTTGCATTAATAAATGCACCTTCTCTACTTGATGTTCCTACTTGTGAGTCTTGAGAGTTTTGTACAAGTAACTTACTAGTGTTCTTAGCTTTCCACATGACTTGTCTATGTGGATAAGTCATAGCTTCTTCTTGTCCTTCGTATCTAGGTTGCCTTCTTCTTTCTATATTTGAATCTTTTGATGTGATCATTGATTCTAGGTCTGATTGAAACAGAGTCGCCACTCTTCACTTAGAAGAGACATTTTTTTCTTTAACAACTAAAAACTTCAAAGTACCAAACAAGAACTTATATCTTTTTAGCCATTGTATTGGTGTAAGTTGATGGAATATTGAAAATATGAACCAAGATCAACACATCACTGACATTGATGTCATTTTGTTGGTGCAAGTTAATGAGGTGCAACCTACAAAGTGACCTATTTAATGGTAGCAAATAACTTTAGGTTGCAATGTACTATGGATGATTGCAAAGTTAAAATCTCTTTGGAAACAATGTCGTTCAATTGGGTTTTACAATTGCTACTCACACTCCCAAAAGAAACAATCTACTGCAAAACCAAGGAAATGTTGTCTTGAAAGGGGATTGAACATCTCATCAACAAAATGTGAGCGATTTAAGGCGAATAGTTGAGAGTGGGTATTTTATCCTTCATTTTGAGCTCAACTAGACCTAGGAGAGTGTTCCTAGAGGTATCCTTTATGAGATTAATTACAACTAAAGATAAACAAACTAAAATTTCTATAGTAGTATCCAATGTACACTTGGCCCTAAAAATTGCTACTAGACCAAAGACTAACCTACTGCACATAAAAACTCTATTAAGTTAATAAAGGCATCATTGCACAAGTGCAAGTTGAAGGTATGTAAAACATGATTCCTTAGGATAGGAACTCTTATGGCTCACTACAAATTCTTCCCTAGATGAATCATTGAATCATGAGGTGCATACAAACTATTAATCTACTCCTAAACTACTAGTGAAAGATGTTTTTCTTTTGAGTGTATCGTGGATCATAAACTTCTAAGACTAGTTCCTTATACATTAGGTTACAGAGTCCCAATTTACCAAGAGAAACAACACATTAAATATAAGTTATGTGTGTACATACACTAGATATGATGTCACACAACCAAACATACTTAATAATCCCTCTCCAAACTCCCAAAATCCATATGCAATAAAGAAGAGATTATTAGAAATACTGTAATGACTTAAAATGATGTGACATTTATCAAATCCTCATGCTAGAATGTATGTCATAATCATCACATAGAAGTTCCCCTACAAATATACAAATAGCCAAGGGGACATTCTATTACAGATATTAGTTAATATTATGACCTACTTGTGATTTACAAAACATATTGCTTAGAAGGTGACTAGACTTGTAAGAGTTGAAGCCCTAGCTAATCCTTAGCACTTGCAGTTGCATGGAAAAGAAGAATGACTAATCTTTGGTTTGTAGAACAAACGTATAATAGAACTTTCCTTGATAACTTGGTTGTTTGCAAAAATTCAATTGAGAACTAGAGATCATAAATGTGGCATGCGAGAAAGCTAAAATCCCACAAAATCTATTGAATAGATAATTTGGAGCTAGCATGAAGATCATCAGCATCTGGAACTCAACCACTACATTCATGGTAGCATGGTTGTCCCCATCATATACAAATTGATATTATAATAAAATATGCGCCTTTGGGATGGACATTGGTTTTTAGGTGGGAAAATCCTCTTGAAATAGTTGTAGAAGTCAAGTCTAGTCACTAATGGCACTTTGGGAAGATTTGGTGAGTGGAGGTAATCTAAAAGAAATGTAGAAGTTAAATGAAAGCATGTTAGAACAAAAGATGTCGAGATGGAAGTCCAAAAGTCTATCAAAACTTTGCAAATGGATGAAAATAAGTGAGTCAGGGATGTCAAGAGGTCACAAGGTCTAGTCTCCCCACCGTCCCTGTGGTATCGAAGGGTATGCCACCGGTCACGTGAAAAAAAGTTTCCCAGGTGCACTACAATTTATAGGGGGACGAATACCCGACCAATTCCTTCAGTCTAAAAAAAAGTGAGTTGGGGATGTGGGGAAAGGATGTAGAACTGAAGGTATGAACATCCCAAAGTCCAAAGGAACTTCACATGATAGGAAAAAATGAGTGGCAAAGCCATTGGAAAAATTTATGGGATTTGATGTGGAAGTAGAAGTCAAGATGAGACATTAAAATGGTAGTCCGTTGAAAGTCCGCAAAAAAAAAGAGGGGAATGCAGGAAAAATAGCAAAAGCAACAAAGGGAAGTGGAGGAAGAACTAGAGGAAGTTTGGAGATGCAACAAAATTATCCAAAAAGGGAGTGGAAGAAATGCGAGAAAGGATTAGGGAACCAAAGTTTTGAATGTTTGGATGTAGAAAAGAATTCCACAAGAGGGATTGAAAAAGGATGCGAGAGAAACATGTGGGAATTGGAGGGAAGTTGAGGAGATAGAGGTGAAATAGAAGAAGTTCAAATGAACCTCGTAAGTCCACAAAGGAGAACAAGGTGCAAGGATACTTGACTAGAGGTCAAAAGGTCGAGAAAATAGGAAAATGAAAGAAGTTCATTAGAAATCTACAAGTTTGCAAAGTAGGGGGAAGGGAAGATTACAAGGATGCAAAGGAGGACAAGAGGTTGGGAGGTTGGGAAATAGACAATGATTGAAAGAAGTTTGAACAACCTCTACAAGTTTGCAAAAAAAGGAAAACGAGAACGAAGCAAGAGAATGGGGGAAATGTGAGGATGCAAAGGAGGATGGGAAACATAAGTTCAAATGTCCATTGAAAACTCACAAGCTGATGGAATGAAGGAAAATAGAAGGAAGAAGGGGATTGATAAACTTTGCAAAACTTTTATGCAAGACCAACAGTCACAATAGGTCAAACAATTGGAAGAAATATGGTAGTCCACTAAAACTCCACAACTATAGAGAAATTGAGGAAAATGATTAGGAAGATCCATTTCGAATTTTCTCAAATCGGTTATGGATGACAAACAAAATGAAGCGTAATGCACAAGGGGTCTACCTCAAACATTTTTTTGCATTTTTAGATTGAATCCCAACAAGTTTCTCTCCACATGATCCGGTCTTGTCTCCTAGGTGCACATCCCCTAAACCCTAGATCCCAACGAGGGGGAACCCTTGCACCATTTTTCTACTCAACAAGCCCACTCCAATAACTTCATTCTTTGACACAAGCTTTTATGCTTTGTACGTGTTTTCAATAATTGAAAACTATCCCTTTATCGTATATTATGATTTATCAAAGGATTTTAAATCTAAAAAACATATAAATATATATGAAAAAGAAATCAGTGAAGAAAGAAATCATCAGCATATTTGAAATTTATACTAGTTAAATTTTAAAGTTTATGTATGTCAATTGTTCGATTTGAATAGAAACCTGTTTTCATAAAGCTTGATTTAATTGCCATTGAACGGAAATGAATTATGATATGTAAGTATTTATAGACGCGAATTCAGTTGTACCATGTCGATCTCTATACCCTCTACACTAAAAGATAGGTTCAAGTCGCTGCACTATAGAAGCCTTATCAACTATGATAAATTGATTTACACTAGCACCTTAATACGACCATATAGAAATAGACATACATTATTCAATTCTTATTCTTAGATCTTAAGTAGCTAGAACGCAAGGTTAAAACCCTAGTACTTCAAAATTCACTTGGTGATTGTCACAAAAGAAAGTATGTATTAATAGCATTTGAGAAATTAGATGAGACTTTCCCACATTCTTTTGTAGTTTTTTAAGCTCACTACTTTCAGGTTGTCATGCACCATGCTTTAAACGCTCACTAATTTGTGAAGGAATTCCAAGTTTCTTAAAATTTAAACCTCCCCCAAAACATGATGGGACTGTTGCCTTACACAGCAGTTCCATGGACTAGGGTAACCCCTTAAATTTGCTGGTATGCAACAAAAACCTAAGAAAACTAGGAAAAAAGGATTAAAGCTTGTGCATTTGCAATTTGTTAAAGAAACCTCCAAAAGCCTTCCGAGCATATCCTACAAAACCTCTGCTCCTCCCCTCTAGCACCCACTTGAACTCTCCTAAAATCATGGCCACTTTGAATTTTTGGGCGAGATTCTCTTTTTCCATACAGCTTTTATGAGACCACCTACACAAAGAAAATAAGAGCAGTAGTCCCCTCCATGGAACCCCACTCTTAGCTCCCTTGCACAAGTATATAGAACGTGTTTGTTACTTAGACCACGACGTTGCAAGCAACATTGGAGTTTGAGCAATCCTATTTATCTGCATATCAAGAGGCTCTGTAAATGCTTACAAACAGAAACTTCAAAATTCACAAGAAATGATAAATAAAGCAAAAGAAAGAAAATTCTTTAGAGCCAGAAATTTATATTGACTTTATTTCCTTTATAATGACTTTTGCATCTATTTATCAAATCATATTCACAAGATATGTGCAACAAAGTTAAGTATTGAATAAAAATGCTCTCAAATAATATGGTGCCATAAAAGAGCAAGTGGAATGTAGAAGTGCTAAATTCATTCGAGACAGTCCCCTAATTTCTTGTCTGGCAGGTATAGGTGTCTCTTAAGTTGATTGGGATAGGCACCACATGGTTTAACTGAAAAGTTAAGAGATCCACTAAAATAAAATATGGCAAGTCATGAAGTATTCCACTAGGAAATTGACGTCTACATAAATGGCATGGCTTTTATCTGCATAATTGATAAGTTGCTCGACATTTTTGACAGAAATTTGAGATTCTACACAAACTTAAAAACTGATTTGCAGAATTTGTATGCATAGTAGTTACTTCAAGGAAAGTAAGCCAAATAATCTACAACACATTTTCCAATTAAAAAAATACATTTTTTATATTAAACACCACGTGAAATGCCACCCAAAATTCCTAGTGAACAAGCATGAGAATTTACCCACCAATCTAGTCTAGAAACATGGCTTTCTTCAATACATCCAGCAGGAGTGACAAAAAACAGAAGCTAGGATTGGTCCCAATCTGTTTTACTTCCAAAATGGAGGGCAGCTTCAATAGTTACTGAAGATGCAGACACAAACCTACGTAGTAGCAAAAATGGTCCAATCTCCAACTCAAAAATTTTCCACTTGTCTACCATGATGCTAGGGAGACTGACTATACAAATCACAATCATTGTTTTGTGATCTTTTGACCGTGGCTTTCTGAGAGGGTGATTTTTTGTCACTTGGAGAACCATTAGCTTTGCCACCATTTATTGCTGGCTGATTGTGAACTTCATAAATAGTCACCCCACTGCTTACTGTATATGTGAAAGATGCATCTGCCAAGCCCATTGTGTTTTGCAAAGACTCCAATTGCTCAACAACAAAACTCATGACAGGCCTACCTTTAGGATTTTGACTAAGGCATTGATAGGCCAAGCTAGCAGCTTTCTGTGCACCCTTCACAGAATACTGTCCTTCCAACCTTGGATCTATAATTCTAAGCAGTTTCTTATTATTGTTCAGAAGAGGTCGAGCCCACTCTACCAGGTTATACTCTCTGCTTGGTCTGGTCTTATCCATTGATGGCCTGCCAAGAAGCAACTCTAGTAATACAACACCAAAGCCATAGACATCGCTTCTAGCTGTTAGGTGACCTGTAAAACCAAAAAACTAATTTTTATGGCTTGTTCATTATTGACAATAGCATAAAAGTACTATGAATCTTGAAGTATCTCATCCTGAGAGGCCAGAATTTTTTAAGCTCTGACACAGCTTTGAAAAGCTCTAATGCCGCAATTAGTGACTTAAGTTTGAATGAGAAAACAATCAGATTTGTAAAGTGATGAATTTCATAAGCAAATTTTTCCATGAAAGCTTAAATATAAGAACCCTAGACCTTACCAGTCATTACATACTCAGGAGCTGCATAACCATATGTACCCATCACACGAGTGGAAACATGAGTCTGATCTCCCTCAGGACCGTCTTTTGCAAGTCCAAAATCAGAAAGCTTGGCTGTATAATCCTACAAAAAAACAAAGTGAATGAGCAAGGAACTTGACCAGTATGTTCCAAAAGGACTTTACAGCAAAAAAGTTGCTCAGCCAAATCAGCAAACATCAGACATTCAGATTATCGTCTACCAAAACTTTGATCCCAGATGTTACAAGCACATTTCTAAATCCAACTTAAAATGTAGCTCAATTTTGGGTTTATAAAGACACTAACCGAGTCCAATAAAATATTGGAAGTCTTGAAGTCACGATAGATAACTTGCCTTTCCAGTCCATGAAGAAAAGCAAGCCCTTTAGCAGCCCCAAGTGCAATCTTCATTCTTACTGACCAAGGTATGGCAACGCATACTTCTGTAAGAATCAATTCAACATGAAACGTCATCATTCTTGTCTTTACAGCCACTGTTTAATACATATTTCTCAAAGCTTGAAAAGTTAAAAGTAAAACCCAGAAAGCCATGGTCATTAATTATTCCTTTATTCTGCTAGCTCAAACAGATCAAGAAATCTCAAATAGAAGAGCAAAGAAATACTTCGGAATAGATGGTTTTCCAGACTGCCACAAGACATATATTCATAGACCAGCAACCTGTGTTCATCCTCACAACAGTAGCCTATAAGCTTCACCAAGTGTGGGTAGCTTAACTGCCCAAGAAAGATGACCTCTGCCTGACAGATGTAAAATATAAGCATCAGATGAAATTTGTTTCTATTTCATTCAGTATCAGTTATTATCATCCTCGTCCACAATCCAAAAGCTTATCTTCATCTTATATTTGATCTATCAATTCCTAATCTTAAACCATTTTCTATTAGAATTTCATGTTTCCATTCACAACCTTAAATCATATGGTTAAAAAGCATTTACAATGGAACAAGGACTAAATTGATTTACCAGCCATTCTCTGTGCCCCTGAAGACCCTCTTGATTGAGAACCTTAACTGCTACGGAAAGAGCTTTGAGACCTGGTCTGACATTCTCATCTATGTGCCCTTTGTAGACAATGCCAAATCCTCCCTGACCAAGCACATGGTCAGAACGAAAATTTTTTGTAGAGAGCTTTAATTCATTGTATGTAAATACAAGTACATTTGAACCAGAATTCTGCCTCAGGTCTTCTACACCCCTAGGAGTTGGAGGAATGCTTCCTCCATTGCTAGTTTCTGATGCAATTGAAGTACTCTTTTTCGCTTTTTCTGGTGACTGCGTTGCGAATTCTGCTACATAGTAGAACCCAATATTATCAGACCCACAATATCACAACTAACAGAAATTCTTTGTGGAAGAAAATCAGAATCTTATAAAGCTTTGTCGATTACAAGATATATATTAAAAATAGCTATAATATTGAACTGTGGGAATGTGAAAGATCCACTTACAATATACTTCATAAAAGTAGCAAACCAAAGGCAGACTCCTTGAACTATGAAAAAGATTAGCAAACCAAGAATTAAATTTAAGGAGACCCTATGGAGTAATCAACTGGAAACAGACAAGTGATCCCAGAAATCGTTATTACTTATGATAAATTAAAAATTTTAACTGCACAACCATTTTTACTTTATTGAGTTGAAACACAAAAGCTTTAAGCACAACACAAACAAACTATGAGCTGGAAACTTCAAAATTTTATCATGGTGTCTTTCATTAAACACAGTGATGATGAAATTCAGTCAACTTTTTCCACTGATGGAATACGTGATAAAAAGAGTAAGATATAAAGCCAAGCAGACAGTAATTACAAACAAGATTTTCAAACTTAAAACCACAAGTTAGTAAGTTAGATGTTATAATATGGTCAAAATTCAGTCAACTTTTCCTGCTAATGAGGTAGTAATAAAAGAGCCGGATCTAAAGCTAAACAGAATCCTCCTCATGAAAGTTGTGTCAAATTAAAATTTTGATAAGGTTTCCACATAGCTACCTGGTGACGTTGAGATACAGACAAGGGACAGGAAAACTTTTTCACATCAGGAGACGTGAGTAGTTGAATAAGGGTACACCTACATTATATGCAAATACAGTAACCAAATGATGTGGGTATGGATGGGGACATGGTTCGTGTCCCTATACTGGGGTCTTCTGGTAACAATGGTTTTCAATAGTCCAAAGGCAATCCCTGCCTGGCTAGTTGTGGGGAATCCTCTGGGATCCAACTCAGGAGATGGTGCGTTGTTGCCCATTATACTCCAATACAACCATACAAAATATAGCTGAAGTTAAAGCACTCAATTGGCTTTAAAGTAGCCACTGAGAAAGGCAATTTTGAGCTTGCAGTTAAAGGTGACTCAAGAGATTCTAATAGATTGAGTTAGCAAAGCGATATGCATTGATTGAAAACTTTCTAAGTAGCAAAGAGATATGGGAATTGCTAAGGTAGATTTCCAGCCAAGAGCTATGGCACTTTCAGGTTGGGAAATGTAGCCGAAGCTGCCATTAATGTCATTAATTGTGTTGTTCAGATGCCTATTCCAATCATTCAGAGGAATGAACATGAGATTTACTCAAACAGGCATGCTTATCTCAGAATAACACACCTACGGAAACCATGCTGTCCCTGAGAGGTAACATAATGACTCCCAAACATAAAGAAACACCTCCAAAAATGGTCATGCATGGCCAGTCACTAAATACTGAGATCAATGAGTATGAACAGAACCAAACTAATCCCTCCAGACCTCAAAAAGTGAAGGTAAACATGACTCGAAAAGAGATCATTTGATGATGAAGACAGGTGGTAGGCAATCTGTGGCAACCTCCAAAATTCATGGACAACATGACACTCTTGCAATGCCGTTTGCTTAGTACAAGGCTGACATATATTATTCCATTTCACAGGGACCTGCATCTGAATGGTGAAGAGTTGCAAGAAGAAGCATGATTCCGGTGCCCCAGCTGTGGATTAACTTTGACAGCAACTTAAGAAATCCAATAAGAGCATGCTAATTTCTTCACCTGCTTTAGTGGAAAATTTGCTACGTCCCTGAAATCCATGGCTTTGGATCCTGCAAAATTTTATGTTTCCAGAGTCTATGTGCCAGTTGACAGCCTTTTTGGGACTGTCACAGTCAGTGCTTTGATGTTTTTCATTCCTACTGATAGCTCTTTCATGGCTTCTGTACCAAAGATAATTAATAATAACAGTGTTTCTCAGAGTTTCTGGGAAGGGTAATGTGGGGACGTGGGGATGCAGTTTTGGGATGGCAAAAATTTTGCTGAATTTTGGGACAGGAGGGGGATGGCAGAGATGGCATTTAAATCGTAGTTGAAAAACATTGCGGTTACTCCCCTGACACGCAAGTAATCACATAATAATATCAGCCATGAGTAACTTGCAGTATTACTCAGGGCCAAGTAGTTAGGAAAACTCACCATCAGTAATACCCAATAATTCACCAAACTTGCAGATAAAATCACCAAAATTCATGACTTAGGGCATAAACTCAACTGCAGTCAAATGCAAATTTCATGAAGAATTTTTCACATTTTACAGGTTTGTTTCTGGTCATCAATGTGTGCTGAGGCATTGAGCAAAACTTTCACAGGTGTGTGCTCAGTGCTGAGACTTTGGTCAATGGGTAGCAGTATAACAGACAGGATTACAGCAAGAGTCACAGGTCTGGTTTTCATCGCAGGTATGTGCATTCAATTGCAGATCTGTTTAAAAAAATTAATTCAGTTTTTTGTCCTTATTCGTGCTGTGCCTGGGCCCTGCAATAAACTGTTTTGTTATTCATCCTTCTACATTGTTTGAAACTTTGAACTTTGACTGAAACTTGAAAGTGAACATTTAAAATATATATATATATAATAACTAGTGAATTTTTTTTCTTTTCTTTTAAATTTAGTTCTAAACTTCTAGCCTCTAGGCTGCTAGGGTATTAATTATTTTTTTGTTTCTGTTACTTCCCTTTTCATTTTTTTGCTAGGGTTGATTTTCATTTTTCCAAGAGGACTAGGGCATCCACAAGTAGGAGAATTGGTAGCAAACCTAGGGACCCTTACTGGAAACATGGAGCAGCAGGTACAAAGCAAGGAACGGTTATCTGCAACTATTGCAAAAAGGATATGAGAGGAGGCATAAATCAATTCAAATATCACCTTGCAAGGATCCCTTGCTGAGATGTTGTGCCATGTAAAAAAGCTGCTCCAAAGGCCGAAAAGGAGTTGAAAGCTCTCTTTGCAGCACATGACTAGAGGAAAGCAAAGAAAAAGAGAACAAAGACAATGATAGCCCCAGCCCCAATTTTTAGTTTTAGAAAGTGTTGTCGGGAGACGCATTTCCTGCCCCCTGAGACGCATCTCGGAGATTGGTACGTTTCTCTGATACCGGAGACATCCCCAGAAACACCTCCAGCAGCTTGGAAACTTGACGCGCCGTCCCTTGAGTCTCCTGACATCTCCAGGCGGAAAATTTGGCGTCTCCCATGAAACTTTACTACTGCTCTTGTTTTCTAAGTTCAATGTCATGATATTTTCTATAAATTATTAATTTTTATTTATATTAAAAAAATATGGCATCTCCAAGTACACCCCCCGCCCCCCCGTCTCCTATTTTCAAAAAAAGCCGTACCGGTACCAATCTCCCGTACTAGTACCAGTACCAGTCTCTTGGCAACTATGGTTTTAGAGGATCAAATGAAGATATTAGAGCTCTTATTCTTCCATTGGGACATGAATACAAAGATTAGACAATTTCGACAGCCGTAGTTCCACTTTTTTTGTTTCTTGTAACACTCTTGGTGTACAACTTTTTTGCATAAAATAAAAAATCTCAACATGAGGCAAAGTTGGCATGTGCCAATTTTTGGTACTACAACAATATTCTATTTATTGTTGCTTTGAGTCCTTATTGGGAGCAGCTGGTCATTGCATTGACCATGGCAAGGAAGGGGTTCAAAAGACCCAAGTCATCATGAATTGAGTGGCTCATTATTGCAGGATACAATCCAAAACACTTAGCAGAGAAACAAAAACAAATTTGAAAAAGGAAAGCCTGTAGCATTTTATCTAAATGGAACATTGACACTTAGTGGCTTCAAAAGGACAATAATCTTTTTGAAGTTAGTTTATGTCTCCACTGAAATGAAAAATGCAGCAACCTTGTGTATTTTGTTAGATGACATGGTGATAGAGGTGGAAATGGAAAATGTCATCCAAATAATGACTGACGATGCATCTACGTATGGGGGAGATGGTAGATTTCTAGAGATGAGACACCTTCCATTGTTTTGAAATCTTTAGGCTGCCCACCACCTTGACCTACTCCTTAAGGGCATAGGAAATTAAGTTGATTGAAGAACATGGTGGAAGATGCAAGGAATGTAAGTACATCTACAACCACACATGGATCTTCAATCTCATGAGAGAGCACATTGATGAAAAGTACAATAGTTGCATTGCACAACCTAAAGTGCATGCTTGTGAGTGAAAGGTGGTTGAGGAGTCCTTATTGTAGGGAGACCAAAGCAAAGAGGGTCATGAAGACCATTTTTTATGAGATATTTGCTAAGGTCACAGAGGAGATGTTAAAATTTGTTGATTTTGTAAAATTTTGTTATTTTAATTTGCTATTTTTTTTATTTTTTTATTTTTTTTGATTGAATATAATTTTCTAATTTCAAATTCATCTACTCTCTTGTTTTAATCGTCACAACTGTTGATTAGGATTCTAAGGCTGGTGGATAAAGATAAAAACCCTATGCGGTATCTATATGAGGCCAAGGATAGGGTCAAAGAGGTGAGTCAACATTTGTATAGGTTGAATGCAAACAAATATGAACCCATAAGGCATATTATTGATCGAAAGGTGTAATCAACAACTCAACCGACATATTCATGCTACTACTTACTATTTGAACTCCAAGTTTTCTTCACAACACGTGTATTGAGATGTTGATTCTCAATGAGAACCTTCAAGACATCGAACATGATGAGTAACAAGTTTATAAGGGTGTAGATGGGAGATTGTTTTCTTCACCCTCATGCATTCATAAAAGAGCCACACTACAGTGAAATGAAAAAATTTATATGTTTAATTTTTAGTTAATTGTTTACTTTAACTTTTAAATTTACTAAAATCAATGCAAATTTATAAATATTGTCCTTACAGATTGTGGTGGGTAGATTATGGTGCAACAAAACTTAATCTTCAATAATTTGCCATTTGCATTTTATCCCAGCCCTGAAGCACATCTAGTTGTCGGTGCAATTGATCTTTGTTTGAGATCATTCACACAAAGAAACCGATAGATTGGCTCAAAAGCACTTGAATGGCCTCATCTTTGTGCAATACAACCTTCAATTGAGTACAAAGAAGGTAGAGGGGTAGAAGACAAATCATGTGATTGACCTCAATGACATTGATCCATATTCAGATTTGGTTGCTAAGGTTGTGGATCCAATATTTTATTATTTAGTGCTCATGAGATAGTTGATTTGGAGTGAGAGGCAGCTAAATAGTAAGCGATTATGACAACAAAAGAGGAAGCAAAAGGCAAGGTTGGCGAGCCATCAAGGGCAGGTCCACTGCATGCACAACTTGATCCTCTAACTAAGGCTCTTGTTGAGGCTCCTATTGAGGATGATGCAGCTATACCATCCAATACCACAACACCCACACATCGGCAGTAAAATTTTCAGAGCTTTAATCATAGAAGAAATTTATGATTTGTAAATTTATTAATATTGAAACTTGAAATTAGTATGCATTGAACTCGCATTTTGGTCTGTGATGTGTATTGAACTCTAATTTTGATCTATACATAAAGGAAATCAGTAATATGTTCCATAAATTCAGTAATGTGCATATTTTTAAAAATATTTTAGTACTTCTAAAAATATATATTTTTAATGTTCGATAAATTTGCCAAGTTTTTTCCCCAAGATTTTGCTGAGTCCCAAGTTTTTAAAATATTTGGATCAGCCAAGTTATTGCCAGGTCCAAGTTTTTCAACTATGATTTAGGTAATTTAAATAAACTAAACACAGCTGAAATTTGAAAAATTAAATGTAATGTTCTGAATTTGTAACGACATTCCTCCCCCTTTGAGCTTGTAAGGGTTTTTCATATGTTTTCTTTAAAAAGATAACATTTTTTAACTTTAGCACCAAATGGAACAGACTGTCCAGTCCAGGAAAAAGGGGGCATCCCCTCCAAGTCCCCAAGCCCCCAGGATGTTGGAGATGTCACCCAGACCCTCAAGGACACGTCCCTGTGGGACACTGATCATAATAATTTCAAGAAAAAATCTTTATTCCCTACAGTTAATTATCCTCATTCATGAATTTTGTTCCTTCTACCTGGAAAAAACTATACATATGTGTGTGTGTGTAAATCAAATGTAATGCAGATTGCAAGTAGTAGGCATCATGTTTTGAATGTGTTGACATAGACAGGTGAACTCTAGTAGCTTTTAATTGTTCAGTGATGATGCAGCCTATTCGTATGTGCTGCTTACTACTGAAATCATCCAAATAAAACCATCTCTGAGAATCCATCCTCAAATCAAGAATGGCGTAGCCATTTATACAAGTGCTACAAAATATGTGTCAATCAACCACTCGATCTCCTTTCTACTAAAATATACCCAGCTAGCATGCCATCAATATTCAATTAATTGGGAATTTATCAATTTCTGCCAATCGGGTTCTGAAGCTGTTCTTGATCAGAGGGGACTCGTGCAAACAATCACATTAAATTCATTAAGAATATGGTTGCATCCAGTTCATTTTGCTCCAAATCATGAAATTTATTGAATATAAGCACCGTTGAAGACCCACCCACATGTCAACAGTGTTCAAATGACAAACCTGATAATTATGGTGCAAAGGTTGTCAAGTTAAACTAAATTTCAACATCAAACATCATATAGTGTGCTTCTTTTCTACAGCCAAACTATAAATAATAGCTTTAGTGTAAACTGAAACTCACACCAAAGAAAACAAAATCTACTGGTAAAGAATGCTTCACCACAAAGAGCTCACCGAAGGTTCAATTCACCAGAAGAATCAAATAAGAAATAAGGTCTGGTGAAAGCCCAGTTGTATTTGACACAATACATACCCTCAGTCTTTGGCATTAAATCAGAGGACATCAATCATCCGTGGACTACCAACGGATTGTCTGCTTGGCACTAAGTTGAAGGAGATCCCTCATCCATGCACCCCAACACAAATGGGTTGCTTGCTCTCCAATCAAAATATTGAAATTTGCTTTAGCATAATCATCTCTATTCAATATTTAGTTTAACATTACATAATAAGCTCTTGAATCCATACCTGCAAAGAAAACCTCTTGAAGCTTACAACACAGTAGGTGAATCTTATCCTAAAGCATTTCATCCCCACTCAAGAATCCAACTTCCACAAAGATAAAAAAATTACTCTTACAAGCAGCATAAACCTAAGAGTATTCGTCCGTTGAATTCAAGAAACCAACAAGGTGAAAATAAAATAAAATCGAGGTGTTGCCAGCTCATACACTAAGTTTGTTCTAATCAAACAGTAATCCCGGAATCTATAACACTCAAAAGGGCTTTCTCGTCTTGGAAAATGATTTCAAATTGCATTTAATCAATAACCCTTTCAGAGTCATACAGAATCTGATATCTGTGAATAGAAAGTGAAAAGTGATTTAACGTACCTTGCCTGTGCGAGGAGACTTTGCTCCCAGGGGGTTCATCTCTACCAAAACAGTTTCCCATCAATACTTATATGGCAGAGCATAACATTCATATCATTCCATGTGGGTGCTGGTTTTGGAGACAATATCGGCCCAAAAACAAAGAATTCCTTGATACCCAAACTTCGGTCTACATATCTGAAATGGGCATGGACGACCAGGTCAAAATTTCCGTGTCTGAATTCCGAGACAGAATATTTGTCAAAGGTCTTTGGTATTGCGCAATGACCAAGCAAGTGGGTATCTAGAAGAGGAGAGGTAATCAAAATTTAACGAACCTAAATCAGAGGGACACATTCCTCGAGACCTTCCCCTTAGACGATGGGTTCAAAACACGGAGCCTGGCGGGACGGATCTGAATTGTCTCCATTAGGTACACGGCTTACACGCTTATCAAACTCTTTTGTCAAATGGGATCCAATTAGTTTTTTATTAATTTGGTTGGCAGGGATCTCGGATGAAAGTGGGAAATACACCTGCCTTCGCATATGATATATGGAGTATTTTTACCGGGTTAATATAATTGTTGACATTTGGGCTCCTCCCGATGGTTTTGTAACTTCAATTATTTGTTTCTTGAAACTTTCTTCCGTTCGAATGAGATGGCAACCACTACGATATGGGCCTCACATTGCCGGAAAAGCAATTGTTGTCTTTGGTAAGATGGGCTTTTCATACCTCACAATTTCCAGCTTGTGTTAAAGTCATAGTCCTTGTTTGTATAAATTAAATATGGGAGAAAATTGAGGAGAACCGTACGAGCTCTGGTTATAGAGGTTTATGATAGCAACGATGCCATCCGAAGTCCTTATTGGCAACCTTCGCACGTATCAATCCATATAAGAGGAGAGTTAAAGGAATGGTACAAGGGTTACTCTTAATTGGTTGAATAAATTTTAGAGGAGAAAAGTGTATATCTTAGTATTTTTTGTTTTATGTTATTTTGGGTTAATATTTTAGACACAATTTAATATTTGGTGATGTACGCACTAACTCAACATACATGTTAGGTTCCTATGATGATCCAGTGGCCCACCACATGACCCTATGTGATATAGAATATATAAAAAAATATTTCTTTCTATTGATTCCTCCTCTAGTGTTAATGTTTAGTCAACCCTTACAGCCTTGCTATCTATTTGTTTTATATTTGTTTAGTCATTTCTTATGTTCTTATTTCTTATCTTTTTTACATAATTAGCTTTTTTTAATTGATCTATTCAATTCATCTTTGATGATTATGTGATTGCTTTAACAATTGAATTACTGCTAAAAGGGGCAATTGTGTATGTTATTTTTCTCCATGATCTCTCTCTCTCTCTCTCTCTCTCTCTCTATATATATATATATATATATTATACACCCTTTCATACCTCTTAATCTTTTGTTGGAGTTTTCATTAGTTGTGCCCAATATAGTTAAGCCTTAATTATCAACTCTAAATATGGATATTTTCATATTGATATTTTTTTAAGCTTTTGTGTGGTGTAATGTACCCTTTCTAAGCATTCCAAATTGGAGGTAATATTAGTCCATTTCCTATTTCTGGTGGACTAAACTATGAAAAGGTGGGAAATAGTTGATCTAATATTCAATTGTGAAGTTGACAAACCCTGAAAAAATTGTACATCTAGAAGTGAATGAAGGGAAAGAGGGTTAAGTGTCAGCAAGTTCTATTTGTCGCAAGGTTTGCAAGTTCATGAACTTTGTGAAAGTGCAACAAAAGAAGGCAAGTTCGGTATGTTGCAAAGTTTGAAAGTTCACAAATTGAAGGAAAGTGTGACAAGGTTCTTAAGTTCATCAATTTGTCAAAAGTGTGACAAGAAAATGAAAAATACATCAAGTTCATAATGTCACAAAGTTCACGAGTTTGTGAACTTTGGGAAAAGGAATCAAGCTTCACGAAATGAGAAAAGGTGTGACAAGTTGAAGAGATGGCAAGAGAGGAAGTGAAAGGAAGAAGAAAGAAAGGTCAAAAGGTGAAGAAGTTCTAAATGTAGTAAATTTTATGAGTTCATGAGCTCTGTAAAAGTGCAACAAGTTCATAGGTTTGCTAGTTTACTGAAAAATGTGATAAGTTGGGCAAAGGCCAAATCCTCTGGCCTATGTGATAAGGGAAAATTCAATTGTTAAATTTCAAGTAGGAAAAGAAGTGTCAATTAATACAGTTGGTGATGTATGATTTGAGTCACTCATCCAGGAAAGATTCATTACCAACTATTAATTTTAGCAATTCAAATGTATGAATGCTTTCACTTGGGGGATCCTTGATTCTACTTTTTAAACTCTTGTCAAAATTTGTTCTAAGCACTTGCGTTCAAACAACCAAATCTGAGAATGAAAATCCTTAGGTTTGTTGTAGATCAAAGGATGAAAAAACCTTTGGTTTCAAGAGTTGGAGAATGAAACCCCTTTGTCCCTATAGGATAATCTCATCTAGAGATTGTGAATGTGCTTCCAAGTTGTAGGTTTAATTATTCCAATTTTGTGTTGTTTTACAATTTTATTGTAGGGTTGAATATAGTAATTTTAGTTCGTTGGTATTGTTGCAATTGTTGTTATGATAGTATTGTCGCATATTTTGATGTAGTCAAACTCTCACCAGTAATAAGAAGAATTTATAGATTTTTTCTCTTATCTAGTTTCTTGTCATGTCCCATTTTCATTTAATTTAATTTTGTAGATATTAAATATATTCCTTGTCTCTCATGTCTTCCCTATTTCTATTTCGTTGTGTGTCTTTTCCTTTTGAGTATGTCTTTCTTTCCAACTCCATTTTTCTTTCTTTATGTTGAAGTTTCAAAATTCTTCATCCTATCATGTCTTCCATCATTCCTATGCTCGTTCCTTTGTATTTGTCAAAATTTTGGACTCATCCTTACCAACATGTTGGTTGCTCAACCCTCAATGCCTTGACTTATGGTATGAGTCTTATGGTAGTTTCAACCCCCAACTGCTAATATTTTCACCTTTGATTTTGTTCTCTTTCCAACTTCCCAACATGTGTCATAATTTCATTTAATGGTTTATTTTAGTGCCATAAATTTCAAAGGTGGGATCTCTCCCACCCATAATCATTGTTCAAATTGGAAGATGTGGATTCACATTGTGGTCAACTTGTCATTGTTGTGATGGATATAAAAGAGTGAATGTGTTCATCCATGCATCATCATCTATCATTTTACACAAATCCCTATCCAAAAATTGATTGAGCACTTGTGTTTGAGCATAGAGATCAGAGGATAAAACCCCTTTGATTTCAAAAGTCAAAGGATAAAACCCCTTTGACTAGGGAGCAATCTCAATTTAGAGGTCACATTGAAGCTTCATTAGTCACATTGTATTTATTTGATTGTTATTTTCATGAGTAGCATTACAAAAAAAAAAATGTTGTAATTATCAAAGTTGCAAACTATGTGAATGTAATTCAATCTTTATTTTTAATAAGAGAAAGATCAAGAGCTATATTTGTTAATTATTGTTTGTTGGTTATAATGTGATGATAATGATGATGTATGAACAATTAAATAAATCTAAGTTATTTGAGATATTATTCAAATATTAAGAATTTTATATTATTTTCCCAAATAATAAGTGATTGTAGAAGGTTGAAAATATAATTTGCATAAGTTTTTTGATTGAGACATTATAGTGGTATAAGAGTTGGTGATCTTGCAAGCCTTTATTTCTAAAGTTAAACTTTGCATGTTGAGCTTTTGATGTAGTACATTGATAAAGCAACCATATATCATCTAATGGAAATTAGGAAATAAATCTAACCTATAGAGAGTTTAGAGGTGAATTATCCTCCTTTAGATACTATTGCAGAGCATAATAGTATGTTAGAAAGGGAAAGGATAAAAAATATGGATGAAAACCATAATGGTTGAGATAAAAGGAAGTGTGATGTGATGCTTGATATGACGACATAATTGCTTCACAAAATAGATAATAATATGAATATTCCTAGAGGACATATTAGTGAAGGAAGCACTTATAGGGTTAAGAATATTGATTCCACTCAAAGAAACAACCAAGAGACTATCCTTGCTTTAGCTACAATACCTACTTGACCTACCTTTCTTAATAAGAAGGTAAAGGTACTAGAAAAAAACTCAAAACTCACTAATTTATGGTATTGGGGCTTGTCATGTAGAGTATAAAGCTCTTCCAAAGGAAATATGGAGTCATGTCAACCATCAACTTTATGAGCAAGAAAAAATCTTGAAATAGCCTTAGACTTGAACCTAGACTACAATATTTTTAGAGAGATGTGCAATAAGCTTTGGAAAAGATAACTCTCTCTACCTATGGATCTAGTAGATGCATGATTTTTATGTGGGTACATAAGTTAGACACATAATTGTCTCTTAGGAATATGATTGAAGATGAGGAAATTAAGTTTTTCACCTTGAATTTGGAGGGTACTACACATGAGTGGTGGTAGCATAAACTAATCACTCAAGGTCACAAATTCATCAACTCATATGATGAATTCTATAATTTACTAATTGAGAGATTTGATTGAAATAATCCAAAGGTTTAATTCAAAGAATCAATTCAACTCAAGTAGTATGGTTTAGTGGAGAACTGTGTGACATAATTTTAGAAGTTGTCTATAATGGTGTCAAATATCACAAAGAGAAGGTTGACTATACTCTTCATAAAAGGATCAACTAATTCTATTAAGGGATTGGTCAAAGCTTTCAGACCACCTTTCCTATAAGAGGAAATCAAGTGGGCTTTGGCACTAGAGACTTCCATGTTAAAGAATAATTTTCAGAACAATAATTTCCTTCCAAAAAAACCTTATCATAAAAATGTACAACAATGCAAGAATTTATCATCATGGCCAAACATGGAGGAAAGGAATGAGTTGAGAAGGAATAATTTATTATTTAGTTGCATTTGGTCGCATAGGTGCATATATATTGGGAAAGGAAAAGTAATGAATATGAATAGAGATTTGAAGAACCTAAACCATGGAGTGAAGAAGAACTTGAACTAGAGGTTGAAGAAGAAGAACACAAATCAAAAGAGGAAGGAGAAATTTTAAGAGGTGCTCTTGCCACACACTTTAGTACTCCAAGGTACAATCATTTCTACATCGTGGAGCTTTTTAAGGATAAAGGGTTATAACACTCATTGACACTAGTGTAGAGTCATTTCTAATGCCTAATAAACTTGGTGGTAATCACTTAATTTAGGGGAAACCTAGCTGAACAATCCACTTGACATTGAAAAGACTTTCATTAGATTATCGACCAGGGCTAGTAGGCTTGTGATGGTGTTAGCACTCTATGTGCTTTCAAAGACCCGAGGTTACCTAAATTATCCTAGTGGAGGTATTATGCTTGCTAAAAAATCATAAAAGCACATAACAACAAAAGAAGTAAAGTTGTTGCTTTGGCTATGGGTACCTAGATAGCATAGTTTGTAACTAAACTACTATTAATAGGTAAAATGCTGAAAATAAATGAAACTATGAACTAAACCTATTATACACTTTGAAGTACTATAATTTAGATGAATGAAATTATAAACATGAACAAAAATTATGGATAACTTGATATGAGAATCTATCTTAACTTATCACGCAATTATGAAGTAACTACTAACAAAAATAAAACTATAAATGTAGTGAAGGGCAGTACTTGAGTGGCCCTTGCTCAGGTGGTTATCTCCACTAAACTAAACCAAATCTAAATCCTCATATTCAACTCAACTGTATTAACTCAAGCTCATTCATGACACATTTCAAAATAACACATGAAATCTTGCTCAAGGATTGTATTAAAAAAAAACATATTTGAACAATCAACATGTTTGTGTAATAACAACTGAAAACTGAAAAAGTGTTTGATAACCAAATCCACAACTGAAAGATTAATCAACTCCCTATCTAAAGACTCAACCATCGGCTAGATACATGCACGAGGGAGTTTATTCAAAAGACAACTCTAAATTGAATTCATTAATCACAACTCTCCTAGATATCATAGCATAATTAAGATTTAGCTATCCTAACTATAACTAAAAAGAAACAAGAATCCAAATAGGATTAGAACTTTGCAATAACATAACTGAAATGTGGAACATAAGGTCAGCCTACCTTGCCAACTCTCACATGTACATCGTTATCTATAAATCTTATATGAGAGTATTTCTTACTTGATAATTCGGGGGGGGGGAGAGTAGAGCTGAAAATGGTAAACTATACAAGTTACCAAATACTCATCTTATATCTTAGGGCTCCGGCGTATAGAGAGGACCTTACCGTTAGAAAAAGAACCATAGAAACGAAGAAATCCATAATATATATATATATATATATATATATATATATTCTATTTTTTTTTTCTTACTTAAATGCAAGGTCCGATCCCTTGCCTACTTGGAAGGTACCTAACTGAAGAGAATTATGGTTGGGAAGGTTAGAGTAGCAAAAGCCATTGGAATCTCTATTTTATACATTAGAACAATCAGTTTTATTCTTAATAAACAAAACAAAAAAATGATTGATCAAAAAATAGATTAGTCATTTATGAAGAATCAACTTCAATGACCAGAGTTAAACGTGGATATATAGCTAAAAAACGTCGAAAAAAGATTCTCGCATTTGTATCAGGCTCTCGGGGAGCCCATTCAAAACATAATAAAATCATAATGATAACAAGGTTCTCCTTCAATGCCTTTATTGTTGTCATAATGATGCACGATTTTCTTCATCAGATGTCTCCATGTAGTTATTGCATTCAATGTATTCAGGAACATCCCATATTTCACTGTCCAGGAACTCCTTCGATTATGGGTTGCATTCACCAGTTGTTGTAGGCTACAGTGTCTTCTTAGGCTGTAAGGGGTTAGTTCATAAAACACATACACAATACTAACTATCACAATTAAACATAAATATCAATTATAATTCATACATATTCACATACAAATCAAGCAACACCGTCATATCATAACTACATTTCCATATACTTTAACCAAGTTCAAGGTCTACATAATAGACACAAAAGATCGTATACTATAGGAATAATTGTCTTAGGAATGTCTTATAAGCAACATAAAGATAACAAAAAACTATCTAATAAATGGGCTCATCACTCCCCCCAACTACCCTTTTGCTTGCCCTCGAGCAAATGAACTAGGGGGACAGATTATAGTGCAGTGTAATCTCTCTAAGGTCCATGACATTATTTACTCCCTTGATCTGATTTAGGTAGAATCCCCTATAATATGAAAGCCTCTTCAACTTGGTAAGTTCAATCTGCTCATATTCTTCAATCTTATCCCCTATCCAATGTGGTACTGGATAAAGAAGGATAGGTGGTTGAAATGTTATTGGTAGCCATTTAAGTGCAAGGATACTGACAATATCCATATACTTATGCACTCTTTCAAGCATATCCATGAAGTTGTGTATTGAATGTAGCTCTTTCCTTTGTAGTTCCAGAGTCAAGTTGTACCATCTCTATTGCACATACTTATAACTATGATGAACCAATCCAATTGCTAGTGTTTGCATCCTTTTATAGTCCTACATCCTCAATCTCGTGATCTTTCCTCTTGGTCCTTTGTACTTTATAATTTGTAACCATTCATTTATGATGGCATCGGGATCATTTGATTCCTTCCTTATTGCAAGAGCAATAGATTTCTCTCTCTCCTCATATTCCTCCATAAGTTCACCCCTAAAACCTTCATTCCTAAAGTAGGATGCTAGTGCTTTAACCTGTAAATCCCCCACAAACATCAAGGGGTTCCACTCTATATCCCCAAGCACTACATAATTGTGTAGATAGTACTCACAAATTTGATCTTGTTCATTTCGTGTGGAGTTAGCAAAAACATTAATAAAATCATATTTCCTGCTCATTCCAACTAACCGATTACTTATGAGCCTGCTAAACTGAAAACTTAGAAACTTCTCTTGCAAAAACAATGCATAAGTTCTTGTTGGGGGTTTTCATCTAATGATTTGAGCAACTTTATTTGATACTTCCTCCACTTTGACTATTAACTTGTTCAACTCAATGTCTTTCCCTTCCAGCTCTTTGGCATGTTTTGCAATTAGGGTTTCTTTTTCTTTTCTCCATTTTTCCTTTTCTTGTGAAAATTCATTAACAACTTTCCACAACTAATATCCAAGAGATAGAGTGGTGTGATGAGTTGGAGTCTCGATAGGAGGGGGTCTGCTATTCTTTGCTGCAAGCTATGTATCCCCTATTTTAACTATGGCAAGTTGTGCCAACAGATCTAGCTTCTCCCCATGACCATATGTCTGTAATTTCTCCTCCATCTCTTGAATCTTCATCTACCTCTCTTTATCCCTTTGTTCATAATTTTTCACTTTTTCTTCTAAGTACTTAATTCTTTTTAATGCTTCTTCCAATTCCTTCCTAACATCCCTCTCTTCTAAAAATATTTCTTCATCCCCTAAAGTTTGATCACAACCTCTTATGTATTCAAAACCCTCATTATTAGGGTTGTTTGAGGTTCTCTTCTTGGTTTTATGAGCAACAAAGATATCCTCTAAATCCGAGTCAGAGGTGGACACATACCATTTTCTTTTGGCAGGAACATGCACCTTCTCATGAGCATTTTTCTTCATTTCAGAGTGAGTAACTACACTGTCTTTATCAAAATGCTCTCAATTTCCCTATTTGTAACCTCCACTTGGCCATTGGCCTATAGATGATATGGTGTTGAATTTTTGTGCCTTATTTCATATTCTTCAACCAATTTTGTAATGAGCTCTAAAGTAAATTGTGGACCCACGATCAGTGACTATTTCCCTTGGTACTCCATACCTAGTAAAAATTTCTTCATAGCAACATTACCATCTCTAGCAAACTTTAATGCCCTCACTTCCACCCATTGGGTTAGATAATCAATGCAAACCAAAATGTACTCCTTGTTGTTAGATGTAGGTGAAATTGGCCCAATGAAATCTAGACCCCATTTGTCAAAGGGTGCTAATGTCAATTGTGGTTGCAGAGGCATTTCATCGTTTTGGTTAGCTTACCCATTCTTTGGCATCTTTCACAACTTCTTTTGTACTTGATATAATCCTTGTGTAAATTTGGCCAGCTGTTATCATGGAATCTAGTAGCTGGGATAACCTGGTTTTATAGGTTCATGATGTTCAAGCACACAAAATGAGGTGATTTTCAATCCACCTCGAAGTGTGTTCCAAAGTCTCAAACAGTTGATTTGAGCATCCCTCTATGTTCATCTATTGAAGACCTTTGAAACGAATATCTTCACGAACTCTCAATGTTTATACTTAGTGAAAATTGTGAAAAGTGTAAGAGCTCCAAAAAACAACACTCCTACATGTTGAATTTTTTTTCTAAGTCTAAAAAGTGCAAAGGCGCTAAAATTCAGCGCTTAAGCACTTTAGTCTAAAGTCAGTTTGGTGCACAAGTGCTGATTTTTAGTGCTTGTGCACCTTTTCTCTATACTTAGCCGTTTTGAAGTTGGGCAGTGATTTTTCAACTTTTTACACTTTTTCCAGTTTTCTCCATTTAATACACCTTAATTAAATGTGCGACTTGGGTTCGTTTATTTCACTTGTAAATCACTTAAAAGTGATTTTAGTTTAACTTTACTTCATTCTTGTCTCCATTCATTCACTCCTCAACTGTTGGGCGACCATCTTTCCTCTTGCAAACTCGTGGTTTTGGAGATCCTTCATTTTTTCAAGCTAGGTTTTCAAGTTCTTCCAAGTATGTCATTTTTATTTCTCCCCGTCATTTTCCTCTTTCCATTCGTTTTTAGAGGGCTTTGCAAATTTCATTTTGTTGTGGTATGTAGATGTTTGTGTTTAGATTATATTCCTTTGTGCATCATTTTCTTTCTCCTATCCTTATGTCGTGCCTTGGTTTTTCATTATTTCCCAACGCATTTTTGGTCTTCATTCATGCCCTCTTTTAAGTTGTGCTTTCTCCTTGAATTTTGTTGGGGTTTTGATCTGTTTGTTATGCATGCCCTAGTTTGTCTTTCTTCCATGTCTTTCGTTCCTCTTTCATTTCAAGTTTTTATCCAAATGTTAAAGCAGGCAAAAGCTTGAATGAACTCGTTCCAAAGTTCATGCTATATCAACTTCAAAAGACTCAATCGAAATGCCTAAGTGGGGTTTTTGAATGCCATTGTACCATTTATTTTTCACCAACTCCAGTCAGGTGTAAGAGCGATGTAAATCACCGCTCCTACATGGAGTGACCTTCCTTCCTAATGTTGAAGTGCTGAAAAAACCCGCCATTATACTCATGTTTTTCTCCAAGTTTGAGATCAAGTGTCAGGGTGCTAATTTTGAGTGCCTTGAAACCTTTAACAAAACTTTCATGCTAAGACATGTAAGGGCGTTGATTTTCAGTGCCCTTACACTTTTGGCAGTTTTTGCCTTAGACTCTTCCAAATTGCTCCATTTTCACTTCGAACCCCGTTTCTTCGCTCCTGCATTGTTCGCATGCCTCGTTGCTCACTTCACGCTTGCTCAACATCATTGCTCACTTCACGCATCCCAATACTACTTTTTCACCTAACGTTTGTTGATTCACCATCTTTGCAGTTTCTCTCCAGGTCTCATCAAGGGATCCTCAAGGTGACATCTTTTGATCGTTGCTTCTAGATGACACTAAGAAGCCTTCCATCATCTTCTAAGGCTAAAGGAAAATGAAATACAAGTACTAAGGTGTCTATCCGCCTAAAGTGGTGATTTCAAAGGTGGATGAAATAAAGGACACCGAGGTTGGTCATCAAGACCTTGTTGATTTCATGAAAATGAATGACCAAAGCCTCTTGAAGACTCCCTAAGAGCCATTGTACATAGTAATCTACATCTAGTGTCCACATTCCCCACTTTTGCACACAATATAGAGTTTGTACTCTAAATTGCATCCCATTACATCAGGGAAAGCAAAAGTGTGATAAACTCCTCTGGACAAGAGATGATGAGGCTTGACCCTAATTTCTTTGACATTGTTTTCAGAGTCTTGCACATGGAGAAACACACTAATATTTCAATACAACAAGCGCAGGAAGTCTATGAATCAGATCCCAATAAGGATAAGAACTTGATAAATAGTCAGTGGTTGAAAGAACCTAGACATTCTATTTCAAGATGGCCAAAGGGACTTCCGCAAAGTGACTTCAAAGAAGATGTCAGAGACATGATTACAATCTTGAGCAGAGTTAAGGGATTTCCTGAATCATCTCATTTTAGGAGTGGATGTATGATTACATTCAGATCATAAGAAGACAAAAGGCTCATATTGATTGGGGAAAACAAATCAGTGATGAAATACGTGATCAGTTGATAAATGTGCCAACCACTTTGAAGTTCTATATGACTTATTATCTGGTGTATGCTACATCCATGATGAGGCAATTCCCAAGTTTATCTACAAAAGGTAAACGATAGTCTGTACCTATGTACAAATATTTCTATCAACTGGAGCTAAAGGAAAGCCTTCATCATTTCAGAAGGGTCACTGATGCTTTCTTTGCGCCTCTGCTTTTTAGCTTTGACCCAACTCTCGAGAAGAAGAGAGTGTCTGACGAGGCCTAAAAAGTGGTGAGTAAAGTTGGATGCATATTCTTACAATTTCCAACTTTCACTTACATGAGGGTAGGATGCTACACTGGGTGCCCTTACATGTTGCCTAAATATCCCTCAAACAAGTGGATACTCATGGAGTTATGCAGACAACTAATTTTAGTTCACAAAGAACGAATGAGGATTCACGAGCTAGGATTCAAGTTTCCACTGACAATTGGTAGATATACCATCAACAGTGTGCAAAAAGCCAAATCGTTCTATGTAGAAATGCAGGTCATGACAATAAGGACCTATAAATACAGATTTGACTTTGATTATCAGAATGTAAAAAAGAAGTTGAAAATGGGTCACAAGCATAAGTACCGCTTTAAAGACATCTGGGTTGATTGCAAAGATGAGGAGGCTATTCGTAAAATGGATTTTTTTAGATTAATTGTACAATAGATAAGGGATCTTGGTGTTGTGTTTCACAGACCCTGGTGACAACATGAACGCTGCTTACGATGAACATGAAATCTCCAAAAGACCTTTGCCTACAATCTAATGGTCCAAGAAGGAAAGTGTCTCCATCAAAGAGAGGCTTGCTCCCATATTGGCTAACACTGCAGAGTGGTTGCACAAACATGGCTTCAAGATGAAAACTTTTAGGACATAATCTGAAGGAGATGAACCTGGAGTAGAAGCTAGCCAACAATAGGAACTCCGCATGAAAGATAAACATGCGGCTATTCCCACTTCTTCCCGAAGAGGCCCTAGGATTAAGTTCACTGTTGGAAAGAAGGATACATAGGTCATCCAAGAAGAAGAGACTACGAAATTTGAACCATCTCGCTCAAAAGGAAAAGGGCCTATTTCCAAAGAGATAGATTTTGACAAAGAAGAAAATTCAAGTGATGAATCTACTAAAGAAGAAGATTCAAAAGAAGTAGACTTTGATGAGGAAGAAGATTCCATAGGAGAACAAGAGTTTGAAGATGAAGAAGGTGATCCAGAAGAAGAGTTAGAGGGTGATAAATAGGAGCTTGGACATGATGAATAGACTATAACTCCACATGAGAATGTAGTTGAGGATTTTCCCAAGATATCATCACCTATAACTTCAAACGTTCCTCACACACCTCCTAATCCAAACACTCCTCCACCACCTTTTCCTACATCACCTCTTCCTACATCTACAATACCCGCAATGGAAATTTCACAACCCTCTGTAGCATCAACCGTACTTAATACTCCTCCATCAGTGACAAGTATACAAATGGTTGATATTTTGTCGAGCCCTCCATCATCCATTCCCAGCCTGTCATCTCCATCCTATGATATCACTTCAGAAGATGAATTCAATTTCATGAATGAATCTTTGCATGGTCAACTTGGTGTGAAATCTACTTAAGCAATTATGACAAACACTACCCCAATTGTCACTATCCTAGTCATTTATTTAGAAGCAACAATGACAAAAGAGTTGACAGTCAGCCCAGAAGCTCGCACTTCCTCTCTTCCCCCTTGGTTGGTATCTCAAGTATCAAAGTGAAAGAAGCATACGATCTCTCTAGAAGAGCTTGACCTTGAGGAAATAGCCCCTCCAAAAGCCAAGGGGAAGAAAAAGGAAAAAGTGCATTCACGGCTTCATATTGACAAGGTCGGTCATAAGTAGCAGAGATTGGTGTACCACTTCAAGAGGAAGGGGATGTAAATATGGAAGACTACACTGTAACAAGAGTCTAGCTTGGCAAGGTTACAAATGAAAGTGCAAAGGTAGGTGCACAGGTAACCTTGGATGCACTGGCATGACGGCTTGACAAAATGAAGCAAGCCTGAAACATGTACAAACAGAAGGCAGAGCATTATGCCACTGTTTTAAGGAGACTTGTAGGATCTTCAAGTAATGCACAACATTTGGCAATGATAAGCGTTGAGGACCCAACTGTGAAGAAGGCTGAGAAGTTTGCCTTAAAGGTAAAGTGTTATATGATTTTATTGATGAAATTATAGAACATGGTTCCCAGGTTATAATTGTTGCAGATGAAAAAGCTACCCAGATAGCCAAGCTCAAATCAAAGCTTGATAAGGAAGAAAGTGTTATTTCCCAAGAGCACAAAGAAATGAAAAAATGCATGTTATTGTGGTCACAAATGAAACAAGCAAAGCTCAGCAAATTGGTGGAAGTTGGGGTAATTCCTGACAAGGAAAAATATGTAGAAGTAAGAGAATCACTCAAACACTGTATCTAGGTAATCAAGTCTCTTACAAAAGATCTCCACCAAGTGCAAGAGGATGTCAAAGGACATCGTTCTATCCTTGAAAAGGGAATTAAGGAGTTACTAGGACAAATCCTTGAAGAAAACCGTATCTTCCTCCTGACCACCAAACTTTCTGAGATCTTCAAAGAAGCCATCATGAAGCAAGTAGAGAGCGCTGACTTTTCAAAGACCTCTATGCATGTTATTTGTGATACACGACTCACTCTTGACAATCTCAAGACGCATCTTGACAGGTGCAAAAAGGTTCACTCATCTTCCATGAGATCAATCACCAGAATTCACACCATTGTGGATTACACTGTTGGTTTGGATGAGACATTCATGCAAGAGACCAAGAAGAAGTATGAAGACTTTCGCGCCCAAGCAAGGAACCATGAAGATTCTTGATCTCCAATGTTAGACTTTTTGATGCTTCCCTTTATGCATCTTGTAAATAGTTTTTGACATCTTAAATGTCTTTTTAGCAAATGTAATTACACTGAAAAACTAAGATGTAGTTTCACGAAGATGAATTACATTTTGACTTAGTCAAAGTTAGGTGAGATTTTCCTAAATTAACTCACCAAACTCTCCTAACTTTACTCAATTGATTTCCTAGATTTTCTCTTCCCTCTCTTTTATAAATAAGAGGGATTTCTATTGTAATTTTTGACCTTTAGTATTTTGCAACGAAGTGCTTCCCTTTTTTAAGCAGATTTGTGAAACTTTGTGTTCATGTTTGTGAATGAAATCTGATCAATAAAGAAGAGAATTGCATACCATACTTTGCATTGGAATAGATAATCTTGTGGATTGATCTTATTGGTAGTGGTTAGTACATGAGATCTGAAGGGCTTCAAATAGATTTGTGTAAATTTTGTGTTACATTCTTCATTTGAATTTTCGTTTATGTTTGGATACTATTGTTGAAAGATCTACAAGAAATTGTGCTTGTAATTTTTCATGTTGTTCGAGGAATTGTTGTATCTAAGAAGACTTTGTGATTCTAATGCAACAAACATTACGATTCTCACAAATCCATTGTTGAAAAGCTACAGAATGACTTTGTGCCTTCGTGAGCTTTTCTCCCTTTCTTTTATTTGTTTATTATCATCATACCTGGTATCTCTACGCTTTTCTTTGACAAGATAGAGGTATTGGCATTACTGCTCATTTTTAGTTTAAAGTTATCTTGAATCAGAACTTCCAACCATGAAGCATTGTAAAACATCTTCTCTGAAAAAAGAGAGAAGCATGAATGTGACACACCCCCCATTTCGTAAGTGTAGTGTACATTGTGTTAATACTTAATTATTTTTACCTTAGTTTTTTTTAGTAGTAAGAAGGGTGCCTCCCCTTTCTGAGAGGAGAGATTATATCTCACACAGATGTGGTTGAAATCTAGGTTGTGTAATCTATTGAAAAGGTGATTACATAATTTTCACCCAACAAGTAGTAACCTGTTGTGAGGATTTTGAATGTTGTCTTTTTGGTTGCAAAATGACCCCCACAGGGCTCATCATGGCAAGTCTTCATTATATCAAAGATTTCATCTTCCCTTATACACCTTCTCATGATGTTGTATGGGCCTATGTAGAAGAGATAACCAGATACCCAAGAATATGGAAAACACTTGTACTATGCATAGTTTCATACATGAGAGATTAATAAAAAAACAAGGTCTTAATGTAATGGTGGAAAATGAGTTTAATATATAATTCTCTAGAAATATCTCTTAGTTGAGTATTAATTTAAGAGGATAATTTATATGTTATCATAGGAGACATGGATATGGTTCCAAGTATCCAGTGGTTGCACTCATTAGGTGACATCAAATAGAATTTCTAGACCATAGAACTAAAGTTTCAATCTAAAGGGAAAGGGTGACACTTTGAGGAATGACGAATAGAGCTACAAGTATTATATGTACTAAAATAATGGAGAGAATAATTCATCATGAGCAAGAAATGTGGGCATCTTAGTGCTTGGTTACTATGAAAAAATTCTCCAAAGATAAGAAAGCATATCGTGTGTATGTATTAAATATCTTGGACAAGCATGATAAAGTCTTCAACAAAATTCCTTTAAGGAATCCACTAGATAGAGGTTTTCAGCATGTCATTGAGTTGGAGAAGGGTGTTAATCCCATTGATACTACTCCCTATTGTCATTATAGGAACTATTGGACATGAGTCATATCAGACCCAATTCAAGTCATTTTGCTTCATCTATAGTTTTGGTGAAGGAGAAAAATGACACAATGAGGATGTGCATCAACTACAAAGAATTAAATAAGAAGACTATAAAAAATCGATACCCAATCCTCAAGATCAATGAATTAATAAAGATTCATGGAGTGATTTATTTTGTGATGATAGATTATAATCAGAATACCGTTACCATTAGATAAAAGTTTGAGAGGAGGATATTCACAAGATAATTTTTCAATGGCATTGCATGGGCACTCTGAATTTTTGGTCATATCGTTTGAATTAGAAAATACCCCAATAACCTTCCAATCATAAATGAAATAAAATTTTCATAAGAAATTGAGAAATTATATCCTTCTTTGATGACAATATTATCTACAACAAGATCCGGGAGGAGCACTTATGACATATTGATGAGGTGTTATGATTTTGGAAGCATATAATATTTTTGAAAACAAGTTGAAATGCAAGGTTGTCATGACATAGATTTTATATTTGCGATACATCATCAATGCAAAGGGAGTGTAGGTGGATATGGAGAAGATCAGTGTCATTCTAGATTAGCATCCCACAAAGACTTTGACATACCTACAAGGATTCTTTGGTCTTTGCAACTAATATAGAATACTTGTTAAGGGGTTCTCTTAATTGGTTTCCCTCTTAATTAATCTAACAAACAAGGTGATGAGACAAAAAAAAATAATCATTTATTAGCCAAATAAAAGCATGTATTTTGCTTAATTATGAAGTTTATCAAGGCTGGATATGATGAGGAAAGTAAGAGATTTTTAGTTGCAATAGTCGAAGATTTCATCATATCTTAAAAATTACAATATGGGTTCTTGAGATTTTTGGACAAAAATTTGAAGACAAGAAGGAAAAAAAACCCATTAAATTTCATGAAAACCCAATTTGTAGTTTGAGAAAAAAATTCACCAGTGCGATGTTTCAGAAATTTGCTTCCATGCTCCAGAATTTTTGGAATTTGTTCATTCGTTTGCTTCTATGCTCTGGAATTCTTGAAACTAAGTGAAGGATCATTTATGAAGAGGTTGAGAAATTTGGGCTTCTATGAGAAGTTAAGAGATAACAATTGAGAGCATCTAGGGGGTAGTTCCAAGCATTAAAGCAGGTTGTTGGGTTGTGCAAACAAATGAAGCATATTTAGGAGACAATTTTGGGTAGTTTGAACATTTTTGCAAGCATTTAGGAGATTTTTTATGAGCTTTAATGATGCACAAGGGAAAGACATGACTTTTTCAACAGTAAAATGTCTTTTTGAAGCTTGTTTAAGGGTTGAAAAATAGGCATATTTGTTTTGGACGACCAAAGAAGATTGACTCAACAAAATGAAGGAAAGACTCATCTTTTTCCCTCAATATGTGTTCTTATCTTCTAGCAAGTTGTTGCACAACAATTAAGGCTCATCTTTGAGATTAATTGAAGATAATAATTATATAAATTCATTGTAATCAAGGAATCAAATGGGGAATTTTTTTATAAAATAATAGAGTTTAGTTTTTAGCAACAATTGTTATTTGTAGTTTTATTTTCTTAGCAGCAATTACATTTCCAGTATTTCCCTTTTCAAGTTTCCTAGGATAGATTTGATTTTAGAAATTACATTTCCAGTATTTATTTTTACAAGTTCCTTAGGATAGATTTAATTCCAACATTTCATTTACAAACTCTTAGATTAGATTTGATTCCAACAATTTCTTTCATGCATTGTCTTTCAATTCCATTTGTAGAAAAAACATGTCATGCAATTGATTTCTTCACCCTCTTGCATATTGTCATGGACATCGCCCTAGGTTGACATTGACAAGTTAAATGATGAGGAATGCAACAACACTCATCACAAGGTAGATTTCATGTGGAACAAGATTGCACAACAAGCATCTAACAAATTGAAGGAGGTAATGAGCTCACATTTTGTGTTAGCTATTATCGATTTCTCCTCTCCCTTTGTTTTGAAATGTGATGCATCAAGAGAAGGAATTAGAACAATTGTTATGTAGAACAAGAACCCAATTGTATTCAATATTCAAAAACTCATAAAGGTGGAAAGGTGATTTTCCATATTATATGAAAGTGTTAGCTATTATTCCCATATTAAAGCTATACTTAGTGGGTGGTCTAGTTATGGTCAACATTGATCACAATACCTTGAGGAATTTTCTTAGTTGAAAGGATTTAAATGAGTGGCAAAAAATTGGGTAAGAAAACTTCAACCATATGAATTTGACTTTGATAATGTTAAAATGAAGAAAAATGTTGTTGATGCATTATCTAGAAGGCCAAATCTATGTATAATTTCTCACATCTCTATTGAATGGAGGACAAAAATCATAGAAAAATATGTCAAGAATAATTTTGTTGTCGTTGTGTTGGAAGGGAAGTTGCTAAATGACAAGTACAAAATATGTAACAAACTCATTCTCTACAAGGGAAGAATCTACTTAGTGCTAGAATCAAGAATGAAAGGAAAGGTTTTGATAGAAGTTAATGATACTCCCTCAATAGGTCACTTTGGGTATTTTGATACCTATAGGAACATTAGTGAAATATTCACATGGAAGGGACTCAAGGATGATAATTTCACCCATATCAAAGAATGTATTATTTATCATAGTAATACAATAGAGAAGATATTCCCAACTAGTTTTTTGAAACCCTTACCTATTCTAGAGTAGAAGTGGGAAAGTGTTTCAATGGATCTCATCACTAGACTTCCCAAATTTCAAGGTAAGGACTACATATATGTTGTGGATGAAATCATGAATTATGCACATTTCTTTAAAAAAATGAAGACACCACAAGTTGTTGATCTATTTTTTTTAAAAAAATTAAAGCTCCATGAACTACTCAAGAGTATCATGAGTGATAGAGATAGTCATTTCTTGATTTTTTTTTTGGAAATAACTCTTTTTGTTGGTAAGAGTTGAGCTTACACCCAACACTAGCTACAACCCACAAACATATGGCCAAATTGAGATTGTGAATAAATGGGTGGATGTTTATTTGAGAAATTATGTTACTAATTAGTAGAAGACACAAATCAAATAGATTTATTTGGGGGATAATTGTTATAAAACCACTTAAATCACATGTTAATTAAGATGATGATGTTCATGGATTTATATGAGTATGAAGCCTGAAGCTTTGTTGATTGTGGTTTATTAGACAATAGGTTTTTGGGAGCAACTTATTTGATCAAACAAAGCAAAGAACATTCTAAAGTCACTTGAGAATAATCTCTAGTAGGCTTAGAATCAGCCTAATATGTATGTAAACTACCATAGGATCAAGAGAAAATTTGAGGTTGGAGACATGGTGTTTGTAATATTATAACCGTACAAGTAATATTTTTTGAAGGAATGTGGGTATGAAAAACTTAAGCTTCACTTATACAAGCATTAGAAATATTTTAGAAGTGTTGGTGAAGTTGATTATGAGTTAGAGCTACTAGAGGGAAACAATGTTCACAATTTTTTCCATGTGTCTTGCATTAAGAGTGCACTTGGAAAGCACATTATACCTTCAAATGAGTTACCTCTATTAGATGAAGAAGACAAGGTAATTTTAATTCTCAAAGAAATCATTGATGTGAGGGAGAGGAAGCTAAGAAATATAAGCACCAAGGAATATTTGGTTCAATGGAAATATTTTCTTATCGAAGATGCATCATGGAAAGGCCCTTAATATTGGAGTATCCAAATTTGAATATATAATTTCTTGAGGACAAGCAATTCTAAGTAGGGTAAATTTGTCATGTCCCATTTTTATTTAATTTAAGTATGTAGATATTAGGTACATTCCTATTTTTCTATGTTTCTTTCCCTTAAGAGTATTCCTATCCTTTCAACCCTATTTTTTCTTTACTTCTATCATAGTTTAAGACTTCTCCATCCTATCATTCCTTTCATCCTTCCCCCACTATTTCCTTTGTAATTGTTGGAATTTTGGACCCATCCTTATTGGTGTGTCCATTTCTTGAACCTCAAACCCTAATATTTCTACCTTTGATTCTATTATCATTTCAACTCCACAACATGTGTCACAATTTCATTTAATGGTTTATTTTGGTGCCATAAATTTCAAAGGTGGGATCTTTCCCACTCATAATCATTGTTCAAATTGTAAGATGTATATTTATATTATGGCTAAGTTGTTATTCTTGTGATGGATATAAAAGGGTGAACATGTCCATTTAGGCATCATCTTTTGTCACTTTATATAAAACCCTATTCAAAAATTGATTGAGCACTTTTGTTCAAGCGTAGAGATTAGATGATGAAACCCCTTTGGTTGGAGAGTCATCTCAATTAGAGGTCACAATGGGGTTACATTGATCACATATTTTACTAGCATTGTATTGGTTTAATTTGTTATTGTCATGAGTATGTACATGGAAGTGTAATGTTGTTGTAATCGATGAGGTTATAAACTATGTGATGTAATTCAATATTTATTTGTAATGAGAGAAAAATTGGGATTTATATCTATTAATTAGTATTTTCTAGCTAGAATGTGATGATAATGATGATGTGTGAACAATGAATCAAATTTGAGTTATTTAAGATTTGATTTAAATATTAAGAATCTAATATTATTGTCCCAAATAATAAATGATTGAAGAAGATTAAAAATAATATTTGCATAAGTGTTTTTTGATCGGGAAATTACATAGTTTTAATTGTGAATCTAGGTTATCAATGTTATGGTTAAAATTGTGAAGAAAATGTAGGTATTTGCAAGATATGAATAAAATTTGTAGACCAACATTTTGTTTGCTAAGATAATTTGTTAGGGTTATTATAGTAGTATCAAAGTGAATATTGTGCTAGCTTATAGGGTAATCTAATGTTTACTTTTTTCCAATGAAAGAGAAGTCAAATATCTTAGATGAGATAAAAATACAATTTTAGTTGGAGTGTTCAAGCATCGAGGGAGCTGACTCAAGGGAAGAATTCATGGCAGATGAAAGGGAGGAATGTTTCTTAAGAACCTTGTTAAATATCAATCAAGGAAAAAGAATAATTGTAGTAGGTAGCATAAAGGAATCAACTGAACTTATCTAAAAGTTGGTAGAGCATTTAAGTATAAAAATATTTAAGGAGAAGAAGGATCCTAAAAAATTAGTAGATTGACAAGTAAGTACATCTTGTAGCCTACCCAACCTTTATTTTTGCTTGATGAAGAGAAATAAGCTATAGTAGTACCAACAACTCCTTAGGGAGAACCAAATAATGAAGAAATGGCTAGATTATTGGAGGTATACTAGAATCAATTTAAAGCTACGAGGGAAACCTTAATATTTGAAAAACATGTTGAGTTAGCAAGGAAATTTTCATTCTACAAGAAAGGGTCAAGGAAAAACAAGAGAAAGGAAAACAATGATCTATATAATAAGTTGAATAAAAATTTTGCATCTACTTTTGATGGAAGTGACAATATTTCAACTTGAGCTTGGTTGGAAAAAACTATCGACTACCTCACTCTTAACGTTGTGAAGGAGAGAGATGCAATACAATTTCCTTCTTTGCATTTACATGGTGTTGCATATGATTGGTGGTACCATGGTCACATCACACAAGGACACAATTGAATACAAACTTTTGGGGATTTTAGTCAAAGGGTACTTGACATATTTGAGCTTAGAGACAAGGAATACTACTTTAGATAACTTTCAAAGATCAAGCAATAGACTATAATAAGTTCCTATATAGTAGAGTTCTAGAGGATTGTTGTTATGGTGTTAGAGATTTCAAAAAGGGAATCATATATATTTTTAGTGAAGGACTCCTTGAACCTCTCAAAAATTCCTGTTAGGGTATTTGCACCATCAACATTATAGGAAGCTATTAAAATGGCTCTAATTATTAATCCATCTATTTATAATAATATATTTTCACATCAATCCAAGGAAACTACTTCATGGCATCAAAGGGGAGGATTCCAGAGGAAGGGATTTATGCATTTTCTCAAAATACCATTCCTGTAATTACCAAAAAAAAAATATGAAGACACTAGGAATGATCTTAGGAGAAAGAAGCTTTATTTTTATTCAAATAACCTTGGTATCCATGTCATAGGTGTCTTGGCAAGGGACTCATGTACTAAATTGAGGTATTATTAAATAAGGAATCAAATTCATATAAGCTTGAAGAATTTATAGATTCAGAAGATCATGCACTTTAGAAAGAAGGAAAGGAAGAAAAGAGTGGAGGACTTCTTGAAACTCATTTAGGAGCACCCAAATATCACCCATTCAAATTTCATGGAGTGTTATTTGGATAGTGGATTTTAGTGCTTATTTATAGTTGAGCAATCCACAATTTCATTAATGAAGGTTTGGTGGTCAAGAGGGGATTAAAGGTAGAAAATTTTGAGGGTTTAAATTTAATCATTGTTGATGGATTTACCATTCCCTACAAGATAATTTGATAAATCCATATAGCCCTTAGATATCATAAGGTATGTGATGGTTTTTATCATGCAAGTTTCAAAGAAATCAATACAGTGTTGGGTGTGTTGTGGTTGCACTCTTTAGGTGAATTTACACAACTATAAATTTGTAGAACTCAAGTGTAAGTCATATGGATAATATGTTATTTTCAAAGGGATATCCAATGGCTTACCACAAGTTGTTACAAAAAAAGAATAGAAAGAACTTTTTGTAGTGGTCAAGTTGCATGGGCAACAAGTTTGATTATGCCCATAATTTATTTTACAAGAAAGAAAAATTCTCATCACATAAATATTCAAAAAAATTAGGTTAGGCATAGTGTGATGTTCAATGAATTACCTCCTGGATTACCTCCATATAGACAATTCTAACATATAATAGAATTAGAACCTAGTGAAAAACCAACCACAACCAATCCATACTATCACCTAAGAGGATCTAGGGAGGAGATTGAGAAGGCCATACAAAAATTTAAAGATGGGTTATATAAGGCATAGTTTCAGTCCCTTTGCATATTTAGTGGTTCTTATTAAAAAAGGATGGTTTTATGCAGATGTGTGATAAGGTGTTGTCAAACCTTGTACTTCAATCAATTTTTATTTTGTCAAACTAGGCATGTCCAATGGCTATATGCAATACGAGGTTAGGTACCCTATTCTAGTGAGTGGTTTTAAGCTAGTAAATAAAGGAGTGCTTATGCTGAAATAAAATCTAACTAGAAAATAATTTGGAATCACAATCTATAGAAAAATTAGAAATTTAATCTAAAAAGTCTTAAAATTTGTTGTAGAAAGGAAAGAAAGTTTTAAAACTACTTAACTATTCTCCTAAAACTGGTACTATACAACCAAATTCTCCCAAGCATTTTTAAATAGTCAAATTTCTTAGGTAAAACTATGTACTAGGTTTGTTTCTACATAATACACTACTTTATCAAACCATAAATGTGTTATAAGACACAAAAAACTATTGAACACTTGTGATACTGAGAGGGGGGTGAATCAATATCCTATTAAACCATCCAATCATTAACCATCCAATTACCAAAGTATATTTAACTGTTATGAGGAATGAAAGCATGAAAACATCCAAAAAATCACATAACACATGAACACCATGTTTTTTACATGGAAAACTGAAAATGGGAAAAATCACGGTGAGGATTAGCTCACAATATATTATAACCGATTATAAGATATTACAGAAAGGCTCACTGCCAGATGGACTCACTACCCACTGAGAAAAGAAAGAGAGAAAGAAGGTTGGTGGCTACATAGCTAAGATTTGAACTGATACAAATTCATCTACCATATGCTAGATTTAGTTCCTTTGAGGCTCAAAACACTGACCTAGTACACTTCATTCAACTCAGATTATAAATCTCTGATTTTCTTTACATTCGCACACCTCTTCTCAACTTTCACAACCTATTCACTCAACTCTGCAAATTTTTGCATCACTACTTGTATATAGATCATGTACACACAAAAATAAATCTCTACAAACTCAAAACAACCTTGTATATATATCAAACTTCATTGCAAACATCAATTAGGTCGGCCTAAATAGATGTAGCCCTAAAACATACAAACACATGCCTTATCAACTCTTAATTCAAATCAAAATGCCTGCACACCTAAAAAAACATGTACAAAGCATAATATAGGTCAAAATGGACCTATAATAGTTCCCTCTTACATTCACATCACATATTTAATCTCCTCAACCCTTTACATACATTAGGTCGGCCAGGCATAGGACCTAAAAGCAAAATACTCCAACTGTTCATCACCGTAGGACACGTGGACCTCAAAATGTCACACCATCTAGAAAACACAATGGTTTGACACCTATTAACATTTTCCCAAAACCACAAGGTTTAACTCAAATCCGTAGAGGAGTGCGGATCGGATAAGACATAGCCAATGCATAGAAAATTGTCTAAACCTTGTATGTTGATCTTCTGTTGTTTGTAACTTACAAACCACTTATCCAAATCAAGTGAAATTTTGAATGAAGATGCTAATGATATCCATAAAAAACATATTATAATCATAGAAATAAATCTCTAAGGGTGAACGAATGCAGACCAAAATATCAGAGGGCTCTATGTACTGAATCTGTCGGTGTAGACACTTAGCAAAAATACTTAGTTTTTTCTGTGTGCGGATCAAACCCTCTTGCAAAATGTCTCTTCTATAATCATCCATAAGCATGTTAGGAATCACCACAAATATCTGCACTAAGTTCTTCATCTCCACAACAATCATATTCTTCATTAGTGATAGCCTTCTTCATTCTTTCAACACAAAGAGGAGCAATGTTGACATCAATGACAACTCATTAGTGATAGCCTTCTTCATTCTTTCAACACAAAACAACTCAAAAAACATGAATAAACTAACCTACAGGTATAGACTTATCAATTTACTTCATTTACAAAATATAACTATTTAAACATAGACATATGATTTATAATAACAATGAAAATCAAATCACTTATCTCTAATCTATTGCTCTGATTCACCAATTGAGTGACCAACTCTCTAGAGGATATAACTTTTAAGACTTATATTATCATCCAAATATTGCAAAAACATATTTGAAATTAACATAGAGTGATTTTATATTATTTGTATTTAGAGAGATTTGTCCCTAATGAACACCAAAGAGCTATAATCCATAGACTAATGCCTAAAATTTGACATCATGGAAATCATGCACAAATATTGTTGAGAGTTATATATATATATATAAGCTTAAATATAATTAATAAAACAACTTATTCATAACAAGGATATTAAAAATTAGAGGGGGTAGTCATAAAGCATGCGTCTTCATCTTCACGGATTTCTAGACAAGCAATAAACCATATTATAATTCTTTCCAGCATTCCATGAGATAGGGGACAAGTGTATCAATAAGAATATGTATTTCCTTGTTATCATTACTCCTCCATAACTTATTTTGTGGTACCTTTGTGACTATAAATATTCCAGAGTTGTGACCATTTTGTACATGCCTAAGGTGTGGCTATTTATTCCCATTTTTCATGGAGTCTATTTATTGGAGCATTTTTTATTACCCTACTTTCAAAAAAATGATTTTTTTCACCAATATTATTAGCATTAAAATATATTTTTAACACAGAGCAAAAAATAGGAATACATACACTATTATTAACTAGATAACCAATAATTAATTACATAATAGCATCATGATAGAGTTTTTGGGTGTTAAAGGAAAGGAGAATTTGTTCAAATTATGAAGCCAATATATACCTCATCAATGTGTATTGATTACATAGAATTGAATAAGATCATCAAGAATATATATCATATACCTAAGATTAATGAGATAATAGATGAAGAATAGGGAGTGATTTAATTCTCAAAGATTTATTTAACATTAGACTATCACTATATCTGTGAAAGAGATGAAGATGTGCACAAAACATCATTCATGTCATTTTGAGAATTTTGTTTTTTTTGTTATGCCCTTTGGTCTAACAAATGTTCTTGCTACTTTCCAATCATGCATGAATCAAATATTCAACAAGCAATTGAGAAAATTTATATTAGTTTTCTTTTATGATGTTTTGATTTATAGTAAAACATGGGAATAACATTTGGAGCACTGGATACAGTATGATTGGGAATTTTAGAACAACAATATTTTTATGCAAAAGGGTCTAAATGTAAGTTTGGATTAACAAATATTTTATATTTGAGACATATTGTAAGTGTTAAGGCTACACAAGTGGATCCACAAAACATCCAATCTATTTTAAGCTAGCCACCTCCTACCACATTAATATAGTTGAGTGGATTATTTGGTCTATGTTGTTACTACAAGATATTTGTGAAAGGGTTTTCTTGGCCTATTGAAACTTTAATAGATTTAATCATGAAAGGGGGATTTTAATAGACCATAGCTACTCAAGAAAATTTTGAAAAACTTAAAAAGGTAATGATCTCATGCCTTGTACTTGCTATAATTGATTTCTCTTTTCCATTTATTGTAGAATATGATGCTTTGGGAGGGATTATGAGCAATTTTAACTAAAAGTAGGAATCTTGTAGCCTTTGAAAGTAGAAAAATAAATAAATTAGAAAGGGCTTACTCCATATATGAAAAGGATATTCTAGCTATTGTGCATGCTTTGGAGAAGTTTAGATAGTATTTAGTTTGTAGGAGACTTTTTGTGAAAAATAGTTATAACAACTTGAAATTATTTTTTAGCCAACATAATTTAAATGATCACTAGTAGAAGTGGGTAAGAAAGATACAAACTTATGAATTTGACATACATTAAATGAAAGGTTCAATAAAAGTATTATTGTTGATGCTATTTCTAGAATTCGAACTCTATGCTCCCTTTCCACTATTTATGTTGATAAGAAGGTTTCAATTTTGGATAAATATGCTAAAAACATGTATGATAGTGACATTCTTGATGAAGTGGTAAAATATGATAGATAAATGATAGTAGATGAACTCATTTTGTATAACAAAGTTTTATTAGTCCCAAAATCTAATATAAAAGAAAAGATATCGAGAGTAGTTCAAGATCTACCATTAGCAAGGCACCCAAGATACTTCAAAACATATAGAAAATCAAGGAAGGATTCACATAGAAATGCCTTAAGGAAGATGTTGTCAAGCATATACGAGAATATACCACATGCCAACAAAACAAAGGAGAACAAGTTTTTCTAGTAGGATTATTTCAACCACTACTAATTCCAAATTACAAGTGGGACAACATATCCATGGACTTCATCACTAACAAGGAAAACTTTAAGAACCCCCCCCCCCACTTGGCGAAGGTGTAAAATCCTAGCGAATCTTGTATACTTCCCGATAAAAATATTAATTTTAGTGGTGAATTTTTTCGTTTTTCGTGAAAAAAAATAATGTCCATTGGCGAATCTTTTCTAATCATTAGAAGTCTATGGAAAATCCTGGCGAAATGCAATTTTTTTAAAACCACTAAATTTTTTCCATTGGCGATTAAAATTTATTTTCAAACCATTAAAATATTTCAATTGGCGAATTAAACTTGTTTTCAAACCAGAAAAAATAATTTTGTTGGCAATTAAAACTTTTTTTCAAACTAAAAAATAAAATTCATTGGCGAATTAAACCTATTTTCAAATGATTAAGAAAAAAATATTGGCGAATTAAACATTGTTTAGTAAGTGAAGGAGGCGCGGAAGTTTCCATAAAAAGTGAAGCATTTATAAAGGTTTTTTGCCGACACTGGACGTACGTTTCAGAATCAGCATTAATGGAGATGGCTAGCAAATTGAGATGTACTAAAGACACACATCTCATGTAGTCGATCGGCGATGGGTGGTTGTTAGGAAGTCAGTGAACTAGAGAAACAATGGAGGCCAGTTTCACCTTGACATCATGGAGGAAGCTGGACTCTTTCATTGGCAAAGCGTTTGTGAAGCGGTTGCGGGGTTTGTTTCTCTTTAAGGATGTGTAGGTGGCGCAAGCAGTTCAATTTATTTTGGGTAATGGATTTGAAAAATTAAAGCATAGATACAGGACAATATGGATATTTATTTGTTGGTCATGGCTTGGGGTC
>VDFB02081708.1:0-29348 GCA_007258455.2 Sequoia sempervirens
TATAAGTCATTATGTAACAAATAAGACAAATGAGATGCTACTACTAAAAGAAAATTCGATGTAAAAAATACCGAACAATCATTGACAACATTATGTGCTCCCTCTTTATTGACATTCATGGAGGAATGTTATTATTGATAACAAAAACAGGCCACACTGAGTAAATAGATCTCAACTCTCCAAATGGATTGACATCGTCCGCTCCCAATGAAAGCCTGAGATTACAAGGTTCTTTTCTAAAGTGTGGCCACTTTTCCTCCATGTCCCTAAATGTAGAACCATCCGCAGGAATTCGAAGAATGTCATCTCCACTTCTATTCTGTGCATGGTAATCCATAAATTTCACTAAGCTTTCGCACCTAAATAATCGTTGCATATGTGGAAGAATGGGAATATAACGAAGAACCTTGTGAGGCACCTTTTTTGTTAGTTGATCTGTTCGATATCTACTGATATGACATTCCAGGAATTCTATTGCAAATTCCTGTTGTTTATGATATATAATATGATCATTGGGACATGCATCTATTACTTGATACTCCATTCCAATATCTTTCATAATGGCAGATAAATATCGATATGAGTGAGGTAAAATATTTGATGGTGGTAACAAAAAATCACCAATCAATCTACAATAAAAAATAATTTGTTAATATAAAGAATATTAATGGTACATATTTCATCCTTTATTTACTAGTGATTAACTAACAACAATTAAAATAGATGAAAAAAGATGACATACATGACATACCTTAACATCTGTGAGATTGCTAAGTTTGATAAACCATTCATAACCTTCAAGTTCAACAACAACAATACAACAGAGGAAGAGTTGTTTGGGAGCCTTCATAAAGTGCTCGTATGCCTTCTCAAGTATAGGTAAACCATGAACATCATCAAAGTCATCTTGATCATCATGATCAACTCTACCACTAAATGTGTCATGGATCAATGTATTCGTACCATCATCTTCAACTATGTTTTCTGGCGCATGATCATCTTCTTCCATAGAATCATTAACTTCATCTTTGATATTCATAGTTCCATGTTCGTCTGCTTGCAAACCACATTCTTCGGGCCATGATAATCCATATCATCTTCCCTAGGGTGCCCCACCTTTATAATAATGATAGACACAAATAAAACATGATCATGATCAAGTGATTATATATATATAAAATGTTAAAACAATATAAACATTTACAAATTCAATCAATATAAACACATATAATGACATATAATGAACAACTTACCCATGGACGATAATCATGCCCCCTTCAATGTGACCATGCTGCCTACAATGTTTCTCAGTTGTTGTGATTAAAAGTTGTCTCGTCTTTAAGCCCTTGCAATTATTGCAAGGACAATAAAATTTCCCATCACCCTTTCTTTTCAATCTAGCCCACAATCTATCAAGTGTCTCTTCATTTTGTTCTAGACTAATATTATCTGACATGATTTTCTTTACCAAGCTTGACAATTTAGATCTTAAGAAAATATCAAACTCACACACCAATAATTTTTATTCATAGACAAGTAACATAATCGAATAATTCTGATATTTTACACCAAAAATAATTGGCATGCAACCACCCCTGCAAAAGAGAAGATAGTCTAAAGTTAATGACCCCAAAAAAACCTTTAAAATGTTAATTCCAAAACTTATTAAATTATGATTTTACTATAATTTCCAACTGTTAAGACTCCTAAAATTATAATATTGAACTTGATCACAAACTTCCTACAACAATGGAGGTAGCAAGCTAGTAAGAGCAAGTGGCCCATTCCTAAGGAGCAACAAGTCAGAATCATCATTACTAATGTCAATACGGATTTATCCTTTTAGTAAAAGATGCCATGTGTCACTTCTTATGACGAGCTTATCCCTAGGGCCCTCAACATTTAGAGAGACCTAATAAAAAATAATAGAAGCATTGGTAAGAGCATGATTAGGGTACAAACCCTAGGCCTCCGTAGAAATATAAACAATAACTATATTAGATTAGTGAGGTTGCAATACCAGAAAGATTGAGACATTGTAGGTAATAAGAAAATCTTGCAATCTAAAGATTGTAGCCAATAATAAGCACACTATGTAGCTTAGTGACATTTGTAAATGCAATCTACGGTAAGAAGAATGATAGTCACTTGAGATGTGACAGTCAAAAAGAGGCTGGGCAGTGACAAGATAATAATGCTCAAACCTTGCATAGTAAAGTGGAGATTTTAACAGTGAGTTTCCTTACCCCCTTGCTGACTTTAAGGGTTTTTCAAATGCTTTTGGTAGTGTTAGACAAGGAAAATGCAATCAAGGAATGACCGTCCAAATGAAGTAACAATGGTAATCATAGGTTCAATGTTTCTTCTTAGCCATTAATGTATAATGGAGGTAGTGGATTACATGTTTGAGCAGTGTTTTGAGACTCATCAAAGATGGGAGAATAGTGAATAATACCTTATGGACTGTGAAGTAGTGTCAATAAGGTTGAAGGATCTTAAGAACTACAATACCATGTGAAAACAATGAGTCCCCCAGTGGCAGGCACCAGGGTATAGTTTGGATTTTAGAAGGATGCTCATAAAAGAGATTGCAGCTGAGGGTGCAATACCCAATCTTAAAGGAAGTTAGCAAAGCAGTAAATGTGCAAGAAAATCAAATCGTACACAAAAAACAATTCACAATGTTATGTTGCATAATGCCTTGAGTTTGAAGACAAAAATATCATTGTATCTTCATGATGAAAGTGGTGACCTTAATGGTCAATCACTGGCAACTATGATTTTAAAACATGCTATTGTGCTTATGGAGGCAAAATTTCAAGCAAGGCAATGAGTGGTGATTTGGAACAATGACAGGTATGAAGGACTTACTTTATATGCATACTATGCAGTCTAGCTTAAGACACCGTTCTTAGAAGAGATTGAAGGTGGATTATGGAACTCAAGGGTTACCATGAAAAGGATTAAAGAAAAGACTGAGATCTATTTAAAAGCCACGGTCATGAAGATATTAAAGATGTCACATGCAAAACCCTAATAGTTGGAGTAATGAATACAGTGCCAAAGAGGATAGTGTGCTAGGGCAGATTTAGAAGATCTCTCATTATCTAATTATAGGGAAATACATCATTTTATTTATTTTTTTAATTAAAAGAAATCATTCTAAACCCTATATAGGATACATTGATACTTCAAAAGCCTCTGAAGGAATTTGAGATTATGTAAATATATGTCAAGTAACATTCATAAGGTTTAGAAAATCTTGATCACTCTCTAGAATAGCCCATTAAACATGGGTTGTGCTTGAATGCACTACATAATTGATATAACACAACCACTCTGCATATCAACCAGAGTTATAGGGTCTTTATTGCAGCAAGAGGTAATCACTCTTCGATCATGCTATAATTACACCCTAACATGTTAAACTTGAGACAACCTGAATTAACTACATTATATGAGTGCCTCCATTTCTATCACAACATAGCCACATTAAACTTGGGTCACACATGAATGCATCTTGTATTTGTTATAGCACAACTATGCCACATGACCAATAGAGTTATGGATCACATAATTACAGTCACAAGAATCTATTCCTTGGTTGTGATCTTATGGTGATTCCACACAACAAAATATGGACATGAAATTCTCAAAACCCTAAACCGCTAAAAATGAAATCTAATGAGATGTTGCCTTAAAATATTATTTTCAAACCTAGAACTACAAACATGACTTCACAAATAAATTCTGCAAAAAGATAATGACTACCCTCAACCTGGCAATATCTTCTTGAATTTTTTTTTATTTTTCCCAAGAAAATCGTCCTTAGTTCTCCACAAACTGTCTCAAGTAGAGAAAAACATTGTCGCAATAAATTAGGCGCGAACTCACTTTTCTTTTTGTTGACCACAATTTGATTTTTTTCTATTTTTCATGTTTGTTGAAATTTTGATGAAAATAATTGTTGACATTTCAACGAAACCCAGCTTCATCAAAATTTCGAAGAACGTCGGGGATAAACTTTCAAAAAATTGAAAATTACACATCAAATTTTACAAGCACTTGACGATACATCAAATTATACATATTTTGTCAGACATTTTCGTTGGATTTTGTAGTCAAATGAGTTAGTGTTAATACATCATTTTGAGGATAATCCCAACACAAATCAACCTCCAATCATAATTCAGGTGTTTTCAGGTTGTGTGGCCTAGATTTGGTGGTTTGGGACTCATTTGCCACCTTGGGTGAATGAGTCCCACCTAGGGTTTTGGGTCCCAAACCTAGTTTCACACCTTTCTAATCATTTTTAAAAATGTTCCCATAAATTATGCCTATTGGGTCTCATTCACCACCTTGGGTGAATGAGTCCCGTGTGGCCCAAAATCAAAATTAGTTGAAAATTTTGGTGGGATTTTATCCTCCTAGATATGATATTAGCTTGCAGTGTTGTAATTTTGGGAATTTTTGCATAATTAAGTATAAATACAAGTTTCTTTCACTCATTTTACACCTAGCAAGTTGAATGAGCATCCTTATAGCAAAGTTGAGTTCACATTTAATGCATTCAAGTGTTTACAAAAGCATTCAAGAATATTCAAGGGTAGATTCTTCATCATTTGTTGTAGAAATTCAAGATCCATTATCATGTCAAGATTATCAAGCATCAAGCATGTTATTGAGCTAGTGTTGTGATGTTGTATTCAAGATCCAAGGTCAAGCATTGTTCTACACTTATCTCAAGATCTAGATCTACATCCTTCATGGCCATTTCATGCTAGATTGTTGATTTGTATTACAAGACATCATTCAAGGTATCATTGCTCATATTTCATGTTCATATTTCATTATTTCATCATTTGGTTTAATTACCTAAAAGGGGTTTGACTAAGGAAAACCCCTATTCCCTAACAATCAACAAGTTTTTCTCCTCTTTACATGTGTGATTGCAGGCTTATAGATTGAATAAAAGTAGATTTGAAGCCTTCAAAAGTACCAAAATGACAAATTTGTAAATTTCATCAAAGTTGTCAAGACTCATGGAAAATCAGATCTAGGGAAAAATATCCATCCAATTTGTAGGAAATTAGTGGGAAAGTGCTTATTTGGTCCATCATCAGAGGCTTGCAAAGTTTCAGTTCAAGATTCTGCTCTTGGGATACTTCGTGACAAAACAGGAGTGGTTCGCTAGAAGTGGCAAATGAGTCCCACTATAGGTGTTTTTCAAGATTTTTGTAGATTCAGATACCCTTTTTCTAGAAACCTGATCTTATGCAAAAATTGAGATCTGGGATTCATTCGCCCATAATGGTGTATGAGTCCTAGTAGGCCTAAATTTTAGGTTATTCAGCATTTCAGGCCTCCATTCAAGCTCTCTCAAGTTTCCATGTGCTCCTTTGTACTTTTCCAGTTTGTTGTTTTGATTTATTTGCATTTATAGTTCATTTAGTGAAGTTTTATGATGCATCATTGAGTTCAATCATTAGATCTTGCATTTCATTATATTTTTCAGGGTCTAGCTTGGTGGTGAACCCATCCTCAATCATTAATCATATCCTAGGATAGTCCCTTAGCATATCTCTTTCTCTGATTATCATCATTTGGTTGAGATCTCTAGGGAATCCTTGAATGTGGAACTTATAGAATTTTTTTCCCTAGGTCCTAAAACCCCAGTGGTGAAAATTTTATATCTTACACACCTTTTCAAAACCTTTTCTAGATTGTTGAGTGCACCTTCATAGGTGTGTCCATAGGTTGTGAATTCATCCATGTAGATTTCCATGGAATCATGAGTGTAGTCTGAAAAGATACTTAGCACCGCCCTCTAGAAAGTTGCTAGGGAATTACATAGTCCAAAGGGAAGAACATAATAGGAATAGGTTCCATAAGGGCATATAAATATAGTCTTATCTTGGTCCTCTGGAGCTATCTTTATCTAGTTATAGCCACTAAATCTATCTAGCAAAGAGAAGTACCTTTTCCCTGCTAAGGAATCAATCACTTGCTCAATGAAAGGTATGGGGAAGTGATCCTTTCTAGTGATTGTGTTTAGCTCCCTATAGTCCATACATACCCTCCATTTTCCTCCTATCCTATGAACAATGACTAATGGTGAGACCCATTGGCTATCAGAAATAGAATAAATGAAGCCTACATCAAGTAGTTTTTGCAATTCATCCTTAACTATTTCTATTAATGTTGAGTTCATTCTCCTTTGGGGCTATCTAATTGGCTTGAAACCATCATTTATGTAGATTATAAGCATGAAAATTTATGGATCAATCCATTTCATATCATGGTAGTCCCATGCAAAGGTTGTTGTGTGTGCTTGCAACACAGTGTTTAGGGAATTTTGTTCTTCAATTAATCCATTATTGATGTTCAGGGTTTTACCTGGCATGATTTTCCATGTTTTGAATTTTGATTGCACAGATGAGAGATCAAGTCCACTAATGTTAAGAACACATTGTTTTTGCAGAAGAGAATGGAGTAGTTGGGATACTTCTTTGGAATAATTTATAGGTATAATATTTTGTAGCGGATCCTACAAACATGAATGGAAGTTTTGTTGTTGTGGGTCCCTACCATAGTTATTATGTATGATATGGTCAATTAATTCATCCTCATCTTGGGTTCCCAATAGGGAGTTGTGTTCTATTATCATGAGAGTTTTCAAGGAATAGTGGTCTTCTTCATCCAAAGTAGGCCATATAGTCTACTTTTGATTTTTTATGAGGTTGGGCTGGTGGATAGAGAACCAATTTCTTGGTCATAATCCCATTGGATATTGTCATGTTTCCAAACCTACAACCTATGAATGCATTAGCTATAGCTAATCATGGTTTCCCTAAACTAAGTGGATATCTTGCAAGGTTGACCTTTAGTTGCAAGACTATAAAATCTGCAAGATACTCCCATGAATCTAGTGCAATGACTAAGTCCTCAATGATCCCTTCAGGCTTCATTATTAACCTATCTGCCAATTGTAAAATAGTTAGTGTAGGTCTAATTTTGGCTAACTGAAGTAGTTGCATTGTCTCCTTACTCATGACATTAATTGTTGCCCCTAAGTCAATCAAGGTGTTCTTGATAAGGGTCCCATCAATCTTAACATCCACTACTGGACTTCTAGGGTCTATGTATTTAGGGACAATTATATTCACTAGCATAATATCAACAAGGTTCCCTAGGACATGAAATGTCTGAGGGTCCTTCCTCTTTCTTCGTGGTTTCTTAAGGGTATGTGCAGGATCATGATGAGCCAAAAAGTGGCAATATTATGGGTATTTGTAGGGTATGTGGCTGATGACTTTCTTTTTACCCAAATTTGATGAAATGAAAAGGGTTTTTAGAGGAGATTCTCAGCTTTCCAACAATATAAATTGTGCTTTAATTTGAATTTAATAAATTATTATTATTCATTTTCTATTAGAATTACGACTAAAGTCTTGATCGATAGGCTGATTGAAAAACATCTATAACTTTCAAATGGTATCACATTTTTTGAATCCAAAACATGTGTCACATTCTATGCTTCACATACTATAGGATTAAAAAAAGAAAAAAATAAATTTCATGATTTTTTGACCAAGTTAAGGTGGTCAGACATACGAGTTTTTATATGTTTTAAAAGTTGTAATAAAAAATTCATAATTAATTATTTACATGGGAAAAAATTACAAAAAAATATGCATCACATTCGAACATGAGTCCTCTACTTATATATAAAATATTATAAAAAAATATTATTATTTTATTATGGTTAGGGTGGTCAGACAAACACCTACTTCTTATTTTTTCCCTGAAATTTAAGTACTACTACATTGTAATTTCAAATTTTCACCAAATAGATTTAAAAAAAAAAAAAAACCTAGTAGTTGGGTATGTGCAGGATCATCATGGAAAAAATAGGCCCTTAAGTGGCAAAAAAATCAAAAAAACAGAGTTAGGCAACTTGACGTAAAAATTTGAATAAGTTATCTATATTATTTCAAAAATATGTAAGAATAGAATCTATAGCAAATTGTAACTAGTTTCTAAACTACTAGCTTTTTTAAACAAAAATAAAAATCTATTTGGTGAAAATTTGAAATTTCAATGCAGTGGTACTTAAATTTCAGGGAAAAATAAGAAGTAGGTGTTTGTAAATTACACCCTAACCACAATAAAATGATAATAATTTTTTATAAGATTTTAAATATAAGTAGAGGACTCATGCCCGATGTGATGCATATTTTTTTGTAATTTTTTTCCAAGTAAATAATTAATTATGAATTTTTTATTACAATTTTTTTAAAATATAAAAACTCGTATGTCTAACCACCTTAACTTGGTCAAAACTTCATGAAATTCAATTTTTCTTTTTTTAATCCTATAGTATGAAGCATAGAATGTGACACATGCTTTGGATTCAAAAAATGTGACACCATTTGAAAGCTATAGATTTTTTTCAATCAACCTATCAATCAAGACTTTAGTCATAATTTGAATAGAAAATAAAAAATAATTACTTATTAAATTCAAAATAAAGCATAATTTATATCAGTGGAAAGCTGAGAATCTCCTTTGAAAACCCTTTTCATTTCATCAATTTTGGGTAAAAAAATAGTCGGCAGCCACATATCCATCATATTGCCACTTTTTGGCCCATCATGATCCTGCACATACCTAGTTTAGAAACTACATTCAATTTTCTATAGATTCTATTCTTACATATTTTTGAAATAATACAGATAAGTTATTCAAATTTTTACATCAATTTGCCTAACACTAATTTTTCTAAATTTTTTGCCACTTAAGGGCCTATTTTTTCCATGATGATCCTGCACATACCCTTAAGACATAGGTCTCTTACTGTCTTGGTATAGATTGGAATATCCTTGATAGCTTTGATGAGGGGGATTTTGATACTGAAATCTTTAAGCTGACCCAATAGGTATGTCTCAGCTTGGGTATGATGTTTTTGAATGACTAAATGCTCAGGGAAAGGAGGATCTGGACTTGAGGTGGTTTGGTTTACCTGATTTGACCTAGGCTCTAGAGGTGAATTGTCTAAAGCTTCATCTATAGGTCCCTCATCCTCCATCTCAGTAATTTGAGGGGATGAATGTCCAACTAGTGTTTTCCCTAACCCGAGGTGGACATCACTTACCTCTACACAATAAGTGGGGTATTGTATAGCCTCGTTAGTATAAGCCTGTTGAACAGGTTTGTTGTTAGAGTTAGGTGTAGGTTGGGTAGGTAATTATGGTGCTCTTGGTGGTTGAGATGGGGTTTTTTGGTGGGTTAGGCATAATATCATGTTGTTGTGGCTGAGAAGATGACAAAGGCTATTGGTAATTCACATTTTGGTGTTGCCACTGTTGGCATTTTTTCCATTATGGTTGCCACTGAGTTTGTTGCAATGGCCATTGAGGGTTATAATTAGTGGCTTGAAATTTTTGTTGTGGCCATGCATTTGGTTGTTGTTGGTTCCAATTTTTTTGAAGGTTTTTCCATTGGCTTTTCCATTGGTTTTGGTTATTTGGTTAGGGTTGAAAATTCCAACCAGAGAAATTTTGATTGCTAATTGGAAAATATGCTTTGAAATTTAGGTCTTGTGGCATACCTTGTCTTGGCTTCCATGATGTTCTTTGAGAAATGTAAAATATTTGTCCATCCTCTCCTTCCAATGGTTGAAAATCTGGTTTCTATGATTTGTCTTTTGTAATACTAGCCACCCTTTTGCATTTGCAGTTTTTTTTTCTTTGTTTATAATTGGGGTAGTATTCAATGAGCATTGGTTCAACCTCCTCTTGCTTCTTCTTTATATGTAGAGTTTCCAACTAAGTAGGTAGATGGCTTATGATGTCCTCATTCATGTTGGACAGTAGGTTGCTTAACTCCACTCTTGAAATCCCATTAGATGTCTTGCCAATGGTAGATGTTCTTTCCCCTCTTGATCTTTTGGTAAAAGTCCTAGAATAGTTTCTAAAGAACTTGCAGATATCTTCAAAGGCTAATTGAAACACATCCCCTTTCCCAATAAGATTGAGGGAATCCATGCAATCGTCATTGACTCCTCTTAAGAACACAAGCTTCAAGGATTCTTTTGAGAGTCTATTTTGTAGGTTTTCTTCAAGAAAAATTGGAACCTTTCTACATAATCCCCAAATGGTTCATCCTCTTTTTGATTCATTCTAAAAATATCACCTCTTCTCCTATCAACACCTCTACAATAATCTTGGTATTTCTCCAAAAAAATATTTTTATGGTGTCCCAATCTAGAACAACATCTCATCCTCATCCTATAAACCATCTCAATGAAGCATCCTTTAAAGTGGCATGAAATAGCTTGAGCCTACAAGAATAATTTGTATAGTCATAGCTCCTACATAGGACATCAAACTCGAACAAGAATGTGTCTATATCTTCAATTACCAAACCATAAAATACTGGTAATGTTGAAGGAGGAATATTCTTCAACACAATATCCCTCTCTTGGTTGGTAATTATAAATTCAAAAGTCACATATTCTGGTGGATCATCTACTACTACATCAGTCATTGTTTTGAAGGTCCCCTTAGTGGTTTTAGTAGATGTTGGTGAAAGGGAAGATTCTTCTTCAATAGTACCCTCACGTTGATCAATGTAGTCACCAATATCTACTTTATCTTGTTGGTTTGAGGGGAGAAATCTTCCTAAAGAGTCTTTATGCCTCTACATATAATATATATGACTTTGTATAGCAACAGGTCCTACACGATATTAGTGAAATGCTATAGTATTTTGAAAGACCTTCATTGAATTATCAACTAGGGATAGTAGGATTGTGATAGTACTAACACTGTGTGAGATTTCAAAGACCTAAAACTACCTAATTCATCCTATTACATATGCTACGCTTGTTGTAAAATCATGAAATTGTAAAACAATAAAGACAGTAAAGCTGGCTCTAAATTGTTATGGGTACCTATCGTATAAGACTGTAACTAACTACTATTCAAAAATGAATGTTGTAAATTAACTGAACTGATAATTAAACCTATACTACACTTTGGAGTACATCACATTCAAACAATTATATTATAATTATGAAACAACAATTGTACATGCATTCATCAATGATTGAAACACAAAGAATCTATTTAACATAACTTGCATTTATGAAGCAACTACTAAAATAGAACCAAAATAATAAGAAATTGAGTGAAGTACAGTTACCTTGAGTGGCCCTTACTCAAGTAGTAGACTTCACTAATCTAAACCAAATCTAACTTCTTAGATCAACACAGTCATGATAACTCAACCATTCATGGCAAAAATCCAAAAAATATCACATAAGATTCTAAGATATCTTATTAATTGAAAACCATGATAAAATAATAATATTTTCTACATAAGGAATAATAACTAGTTGAAAAGTATCTAGCAACTATAATTGCTCTGGAACAAAAACCAAAATAACTGACTAACTCCTAAAACCTCAATTGTCGAGCTATACATATAGGCATGGGGAAGTTTATTGAAACATGACTCTAAACTGAAACCATTAATCACTACTCCCTAGATATCAGAGCGTGATAATGACTCGGTAATCTAAGTTTGCAACTGAAAAGGAAGAAGAGTCCTAATAGGATTGTAATTATGTTGTAACAAAACTAAAAAACATTGAATGCTCAAATTAGTTATGCTAGAATCCTAGAATCATAATAGGGTTCTTCTCCTCTAGTGTCTTTATTGGACATCATAATGATGCACAACCATCTTCATTAAGTACCTCCATGCTATAGTTACTATGCTCCATTTATTTTGGAACTTCTCCTATTTTGTTGTTCAGGAACTCCTTTGGCTGTGGGTTTCACCTTGCAATTACTATGGCTATAGTCCACCTTCTCTAGCTACAAGATTTAGTGCACAAAACATGCACAAAATACTAACAACCATAGATAAGCACATATATCAATCAAATTTCATACATATTCACACATAAATAATGCTTTTTTTTAGACTGCAAGAATCGGTCGGGTATCTGTCCCCCTATAAACTACAGTGTGCAGATTGGTAATTTTTTTCACGTGACTAGGGATGATGGCATGACACACCCTCTGATACCACGCATTTGGGGGGAGAATAGACCTCGTGACCTCTTGCTTGCAACATGACACTTAGCCAATCGAGCTAGACCCCCCGCCCCCACATAAATAAGGCATTAACCATCACATCATTATCATATTTCCATATACTTTAAAGTAGGTTCAAGGTTGCATAATAAGTATAAATAGATAGCATAATGTATGAACATGTATAGGATAAATTTCTTGGTAATGGTTGTGAATTTGCATAAAACATAAGGAAACTAACTAATGTCTAGGCGCATCAGATATTGTGTTTGAAAATGATAATAATTGTAAAATTAGGTTTATATATTAAAAAAATAGATATTTAAATATTAGGAATCCTCTAAAAATGTTTGTAATATAAAACTTTCAACCATATCACAAATGTGGAGTTTTTTAGTGGCTTCCACCATGAATTTGTATTTGTAAGTTCAATCCTGAAATCAATTAAAACAAGGGGGAAATCCAAATCTAAATAACTTTTCATATATATATATATATATATATATATATATATATATATATATATATATATATCTAGATATTTATTCTAATCAAAGATTGAATATATATTTCATTCAATAATCAAAACTAACTGGATATTTGGCAAGGCTCATATGTTTTAACTTAACCCAATATTTAATATGATTGGATATCCAATAATGGTGAGGTGTTTGAACCTACCTATCTAGTTTTATTTAGAAAAAATACACCCGTGTTACTATAAATTCCATCCCCATACTTATATATCCACCTAATAAAATACCTAAGAACTCAATCCATATTGGGATTTTATATGACCATGTTCAACAATAACAAAATATTGGGTCCATAGGCAAAGACAAAGAGCTACAATCATACTAAAACTAATATTGGATTCATCAAACTATTTTATATTAATGTACATTTTTTTTGGTTATATTTAATTTTATCTCTGAAGATAGCATTGTGAATCATAATTTTAACTAAACCAAAGATTAAGAACCTGGATTGACTATGCTCGAGGGTAAAGGCAACTGTAGAAACAATGGAGGATTCCCTAGTTGTTTCCTACACTGAAAAACTCTTGAAATCCCGTCCACACCTTTGCTTTCATCCATGTCACCCCTCTTCTTCTCTTTCCCCAAATTCTCTATTCAAAATGAGACCTCTAATGGCTAATGTAAAGGAGAAAGATAATTGTTTTCTCCATGGTGCACCAATTCGGTTACTTCTTGCCATTTTCCTAAAGTTGCAAGGTGTCACTAGGATTCTTATTGGCTCAAAGTCATCTCCCTATCTTCCTTCCTCACCCATTCCAAGCTTCCTTCTCTCCTTAGTCCTACATTTCATGAGTTTTCTTCCTCCATTATTTCATGTTGTCCTTCCATCGCCTTGCTTCTCCTGAGAATTAATTTTTTCTTTTTTATTAACTTCTTCCTCATTTGCTTTTTCTCTCTTATTTTATCATTGTCCTCCTTTGGTTCAATAACATTGCCTTAGATTGTTTACATCCACCTTATAACGTTTAATATGGATGTAAATTATTATTATTTTTCTATTCTCAACATTTTCATTGCCTTTATCTTTTATTTATCTTGTGCCCCATTTCTAAGGTTCTTTTAAATATGAACTAATTTTTGTCAGTATAATTTATTTATTTGGCCCATACATTTATAATTATATTTTATTTACTTTTAGTTAGTTACATATTTATTTATTTTATTTTATTTTTAATATGTTTATCTATTACCATTCTTTAGTGAATTTACTATATCATGCAATGTCCTTAATTAACTGGAAGCAATTTTTAAGTTATTTTGATGTCTTTGCCTAGCCAAAAATGGAAAAATAATTGCAATTTAATATATGTCCAAGGTCCTAAGTTTAAATGAGCCTTAGGTTGACAAAACTATAGGCAAGGTCTTGAAACTAGAATGACATTATCATTTGTCTATCTCTCATCCAACATAACCACAAAATCTACCTCACTTGCACCCCCGCACTTGCAACCAATGACAAACATCACACAAATCCAACAACCAAACATTTTAGTGCATTAAATTTAAAATAACAGAATAAGATTGATATTCATATTCAATAATATTAACATCAAGGTTCACACACACACACACTTATATATGTCCACATAATAAAATTTGATGTTCAATCCCTAGTCCAAATTACATCGTGGCTAGGGGTCATGCAAAATAATTAACAAGGTATTGAGGGGATATGACATTATGTTTGGAAATCTATTGCATGTATGGTTATTAAATTCCTAAAAAATCCTCTGAGAGGTGAAGTAGGAAATAAATCTTGTGAAAATAATGCTAAAACAAAGAATACTATTTTATGTGGTTTATGCAAATCTAAGTTTGCCAAGATAATGCATTGCAAGAATGCAAAGGATATTTGGGACAAGCTTCATAATATTTATGAAGGTGATGACAAAGTCAAGGAAGCAAAGCTTCTGACCTACCAAGGACAATTTGAGATTTTGAAGATGAAGGAAGAAGAGAATATTGTTGTATATCTACTCCGAGTTGATGAAGTTGTCAATACCATTAGAGGACTTGGTGAACAATTGAAAGATCCAATGATTTTAAAAGAGGTACTTATATATCTTCCCACAATATTTGATTTAAAAATTTCTATTATTGAAGAAGCTAAAGATCTAAACACTCTAACACTAGATGAATTGAATGGGATACTCATGACATATGAGATGAGTATTGTGACTAATAAAACTTCAAAGAAAGAAGCAACTTTCAAGGTATCAAAGGTAAATGAAGAGTTTGACTCCAATGATCAATCGGATCTTAAAGAATCAAACTTTGGAAGGAAGTTAAAGAAATGCTTCAAAAAGTACAAAGTTATGTTACCCTTCGAATGTTTCAAATATGGTAAAATAAGTCATTTTTCTATTAAGTTTACATTCAGAGGAGTTAGTGATGAACAAAAAGAGTATAAGCCTTATCTAAAGAGCTATAAGAAGTCCAAGAATAAGAAGAATAATTATCATAAGTATACAAAAAGCCTCTACTCTAAGAAATATAGTTATTCATATGATAAAAGTGATGACTACACCTCTGGAAGTGGTAGTGAAAGAGAGGATGCTCTATTCATGGTGATGGAGACTATAGATGGTGATATAGAAAAATTAAATTCCAAAGATGATGAAGAAGATGGGGAAGGTGATTTAGAAGGAGAACTTATAGTTTCCCTAGATGAGCTAATGAAATTAAGGAAGGGAAATTAGAAACAAAAGTTGAAATTAAAGGAATCATAAAAGGTGATTATAGATCTAAAAGTTCATATAGAAGAAGAGAAGAGGATATAATATGTTTTGACAGAAAAAGTAAAGGTAAGGAAATGGATTGTGAAAGGAATGAAGTAGAAGTGGTATTTAAATGCGTTTTCCATAATTATTTGAAGCAACTCTAAGTACAATATGAACATGGTATAAAAATATTAAACATACAAATTTTGTTACTATTTTTTAATATGTAATTTATTCTAATACACATATGATAAAATATGGTCAAGTAAAGAATGTGCAAAAATGACTAATGTAATTAATACAGAGAATTGGGATGCATTTTTTTTTTTTTATCAAATATATAATTTAGTTAATTATTCAATAGAATTAAGGCATAAAACTCAAATCCCACATGTATAGCTACCTTAACATAATTAAAAATTTAATAAAAATATTTTTAATCTTTGAATGCATAGAGATTGATCTCTAGCTTGGACTCATAGTTTTGAATAGATTTGATAGTCAAATTTTATGAAAAATATATCCAAAAGATAATTTCAAGTTTGTGAGATATTATGTTTGAAAATGATAATAATTGTAAAATTATGTTTAAAGATTAAAAAAATAGATATTTAAAAACTAGACATCCTCTAAAAAAGTTTATAATATAATTTTTTTAGCCATATCACAAATGTGGAGTTTGTTAGTGGCTTCCATCATGAATTTGTAGTAGTAAGTTCAATCCTAAAACCAAATAAAACAAGGGGGAAATCCAAATCTAAAGAACTTGTCATATCTAGTTTAAATATTTAATCTAATCAAATATTGAATATCTATTTCATTCAATAATAAAAATCAATTGGATATTTGGTAAGGCCCATATGTTTGAAATTAACCCAATATTTAATATGATTGGATATCCAATAACTATTAGGTGTTTGCACCTACCTATCTAGTTTTACTTAGAAAAAATACACCCAAGTGTTACTATAAATTCCATTTGCATACTTATATATCCACCCAATAAAATACCTAGGAACTCAATCCATATTGGGAGTTTATATCACCATGTTGTTCAACAATAACAAAGTATTGGGTCCATGGGCAATATATTATTATATTAACATCATTGGATTCACCAAAAATATATTATATTAATACATTTTTTTGGTTTGCAACAATGTCTAAATGCATAGTAGGAGGGACGACCCATGAAATTTTAGCCCAATTATGGAGTATGTATTTTGGGAAATCGTTCACATAAAATAACCTACTAAAGTGAAACAAACAAGAAATTTGTAAGCACTATAAAACTCAAGAACGGGAAAAATCAAATCAAGACTCTTACCACTTGGAAGACCTTAGGGACATAGTTCTAAAGTTTCTTACTCTATAGTTCCATCTTCAAAATCTCAAAATATAATAATCTCTACATCAATAGTCCAAAGCAAAGGCTTGAAGCTATTAAATAGGCCTAATCCACCTAAGGAAGAGAAAGCTATATAAAAAGGCACAATACATGTAAGAGGATATAAGAAAATACATTGAAAGGAAGGAAATTCATTTGAGAATTAGATACTAGGACCAAGTAAATCATTTCCAAAACTAATCTTCTCAAAGTCATACTTGTTGGGAAATAGGGTAAACAACTACAATAAAAAATTGTTCACTTCATATGAAAAGATGAAATATCATTATAGTATGATGTGATTTACTTTAGAATAATGCCAGGATGTTTAAATTAGAAAAAAATAAATTATTAAGCACATGATAAATATGACTCTAGAATATACCCATGGAGAAACCCTTTCTCCACCACTAATGAGAACACAATTTTGTATTAATCCAATAAAAACATGTTATTAGCCGATAAGCTACATCATATAGTGTGAGATTTGAGCTTGAAACAAGTCTCATGCCTCAAACCACTGTTGAGTCGTGAAAAAACAAGTTTTAGTTGCTATTTAATGGTAAACTAATTGCCATTTAATGGTAAAAGCCTCCAAAATCTCACTCATCATGTAAAATCCAGATAAATATTTGATTTTCCAGCTGGATGGGAACATTCTATTTCCATTTGCAATGTTTTTTTGTCAATTTGATGACAACTTTATTTTTCATTTATATTGCTTTATGTTTTAAATCTATATGCAAATATTTCAAAATCAAATAATACTTAGTTCTTTAAGGAAAAAATCTAGATTTTTCCAGGTACTTTTCATTCCATTATTTGGCACTTATTATTAATTGTTTAATCCAGCCACATACAACTAGAATTTGTAGCACATGGCATCCATACGCACCCATGCAAAATCATGTACTCTCAACCTATTAACATACATATAATTTTCTATTGACAATCAGTGAACCTCCTTTACATACAAGTGCTAATATTTAATACATCCAACTCTCTTTTTTTAAATAGAACTTTCACTCTAACAAACCTTTAAATGAAAAAAATAACCGGTTAAAAATTTAGACTTGTCTAGCTATTTCTATTTAGAACACAAATTATTACAACTCAATACAACTAATTACAAATCCACTCTCCAACTTTTTTTTTTGGTATTAAATAATCCACTCTCCAACTATTTGTTAACATACAACATGAAAACGTACTTCACTCTGTTTATCAACGTAAGAACACACTTGTCTCCTTCGTGCAGCTTATTGTCGATGGCAAATCTCTTCCAATATACTCCATAATTCCTTCCACCCCTAATTCTTTCAAGCATATGCCGCCATATTCCACGATTCTTGTGATGCACAAAACTTAATTCTACCTCCTTATTTGGTAGCCAGCTGTCTCCAAAGTTTTTTGGAATGGTCTGTAACACTTTCAGAACATAAAAAAATGAGTTGATTTTATCCTAGACTGCACTAAGCTCAATTAAAATGATCATTAGAATACTTTCTATATTTTGGATAGAAACAAAAACTTACAAGGAAGAAAACTTTGGATGTTGCACACTTAGTTAAGGTCACTGAAAACATTGGTTCCATACTTTTCATAGGGTTGAGAATTACAAGGGCCTCTGTTTGCATGGAGGAGAGGGTTCCTTCTTCAGGACCACAAGATGTATCATCATGAAGAGAAGCATTTTGTTCAAGTTGAATTGCACCAAAGACTTGCACAACAAAATAAATATCGAAGGCATGCCTGAAAACAAGAATGTCTTTTTCTTTTATACGATTGTCAGAAACAAAACTCTGCCATCCATCTCTAAAAGATGCAGAAACATCAGTACAACAGAATTCTACATGCCATAAATGACCACTTGGCCCCGTGAGAATCGCATCTGTACAAGCCCTAAAATTCATTCTGCCTGCAAACTCGACAGGGATTTCCTGCATCCAGTTAAGTGAAATTTAATTGAATCCTAAACAGAACACTGGACTGCAATTATATCATGGTTGGTAAATTATTGAGTTCCAAGTGTAAAGAACAAGAAGACATTAATTAATTAAAGATCCTCACTCACCAATTGAGAGGAGTAGTCCCCTGCCATGACCTTGTAAAATGAAGTTCCATCAGAACTCAAAACCAAAGATGAATGAATACACAAACATTTGTGGGTGCAGTCTTCACATGCCATTGATAACTGTACTCAAATTTCATAAAACAAAATTTTGCAACCTGTAAATTCATGCATCAAAGTGTAAAGGATGAAGAGATTTTGACATACATGGAAAGGTGATTGCAACAAGGCGCATAACCCATTTCATAGATTGTCACAAAGAAAAGAGGTTACAAGGACGGCTATAATGACAGGACATGCACACAATAGATTTATTGAAAAGGTTTCAGAATCTTACACTCAAACGTAAATTGACAGGCATAAATCAAATCCAACAATCTTTTCTAGTAATAATGCTTTAATCAAGATAAAATGATGTATTTACATGCCTGATCTCTTGTGCGTTTTCCAAGCATCATGCATGCAATATGTGGAAGCTTAGACAAGGCACGCAAATTGTTTTGACAGAATGGGTTTCACTAAATGCAACAAAAGCCTACAAAAACTTTCATTCAAACACAAATGACAGATATAAAACTAAAACCTGCAACCTCCTTATCTGCACCAAAATGGGAAGATTAAAATGGGGTAAGTACATCTATCAAAGCATAAAGGACAGTGAAAATCGCTCAGGTAGACTGTAACATAATGCCTAAAGGAAAAAACCATAATTGCAGGATTTGAACGAAGCCGATTTGTAGAAAAGGCTATTGAAACTTTCACACAATTGCAATCGACAGAAATAAAGGAAAACTCTACAACCCTTTTGATTAATCACGTAGCCAGTAAGTTTGGAACTGAGCATAGACATCTATGAAAAGTATAAAGGATTGTAAAACCCTGGAAAACATACATGTAAATCGTGTGCACGTAAAGGAGAATTTGGAACGAGTATAGACATCCATGGAGCATAAGAAATGTGGTGTTCATCAAATATTAAAATTGGGAATACTTTAATTGAAATATACTATAAAGTTTTTATTACCGATCAGATCAGACATGAAACAAAGGGGTTGATCTACATACCTGGGGACTTTTGATTTAATCTTCACGCTTGTAATCACTTCCAAATAATATTCTATACCAATAATCTCCTTCCTGGTAGCAACGTTCCAGAATTTCCTACTCTCTTCCCATTCTTGGCAGTAAAGAAATAAATGATAGCAGTGAAGAAGATGGAGAACAATAGTCACATCTCTCATGTTTACGCGAATAGACGAGAATTGGTTATAAATCTCTGAAATGAATGCAATTATGAAAAAGAGAGGCAAGTGAGAACGTTTTCTTAGCCCTTCGTGATTGTAAGATAATGAGTCGTGCATGTACGAAGTTAAATCATGAAAAGGACACGGCTCTTTGTCACGGGACATATAACATGCTGCAAGAAACGAAAAAAGTTAGCATCATTTTCAGTTAATGAACAGTTGAGTGTCTTTGATTTTTTGTTGAATACAAACATTATTGCTTGAAACCCTTCTTACCAACAAGAATGTTCAGGATTTGCAAATCGGTTCTTCTTGACTCTTAGGAATGGAGTTATCCGTATATAGAACTGTTATTGTTTACTAGGTAACTTAATCATGATAGAACAATATGATCACTATGCAGAGTTGCACGATAGGTGCGTGTATATTAGAGGAGAGCTCCACACAAACAATGCATCTAAATTCTCATGCAGCTGAACTCCGATCATTAATCATGGTAAACATCTTCTTGGTCAAACACTGCTCATTACATAGAACTCTCACAACTAGCGTTGCTTAATAACAACGAAATAGATACTTGTCTGACAATCATTGGATAGCACTTTTAGGTATTGTCTATGGTGGCGTAAGTTTTTCATATAGTTTTTGCATGTAGGATTTGGGAAGGTAAGAGTTAAATTCACTTCCCTTTAATTTAATTTTAGAGTGGGAATACATCCTCTATTTAGATATGGTTTGAGACTAACAATTTTGATCCTCTTCATTCCAATATTAATGAATTATCTTTATTAAATTATAATTCTTAGTGTCACTTTATCATTTAAAGACTTATGATGTGTTTTAATTGGAACTTTTAAGTTATGAATTCAAATATGATGTAGAATGTAATGTGCATTAGTAGGATCTTGACACTCCCCATTGAATAAGTGGGAGAATTTATATTCTTGCAATGTTTAAAAAAAATTATTAATCTCACTGAATAAGTGAACTATCACTCACCACTAAATATGTGGAAGAGAATGTTTTATTTTAGTTAATTTCCTAACCCTACTGAATAAGTAGAAATTCACTCACCACTGAATAAATGGAAGAGTTTATACTATTTGACATTACTTAAGTTTCTAATCCCATTGAATAAGTGGAAATTCGCTCACCACTAAATAAGTGGAAGAGTATGTATTAATTTTATTACCATTTTTCTTACCTTGCCGAATAAGTGGATTTGTTGTATTAACTTATTAGGTGAAATATGTTACCTAATTTTGAAATCGTATTATAGGAATTAGACCTTCGTCATATGCTCTCAGGGGGTACTTCACTATTATGGATCTTGGTGACCAAAAAATGAAGGCAATCTGATGATTAATAGATGCTTCTTTATTTGATATTAATCTAGATTTTTTTCACCTAACATATGATCATGGAAATAATGTGTATTATGTTTAGAGTATTCTAAATCAATTCATTGGTATCAAACTTTCATCGTATGCTCTCACCTAGCTGTTACATATCTTGGTGATTAGAAAATGAAGTTGATTCAATGAATAATAGATGAATCCTTTAATTGATATTAATCTATATATTACATCTAACTTTGGAAATGAAGTATGTTATGTTTTTTTTAGATCTTATCATTGAATTCATGCTTATGTCATAGTCTTTTTGAGACTAAAATATTTTCATAGCATTATGATTATGAAAGAATATTGCAAACAATGTTGTTTGAGTGGGTGGCAACCGACAAAGGATTATCTAAGGGTAAATGGACCCTAGAAAGGGTTGCATACCCACTATCATATTACTTAGATATTTTGATTATCAATAATAGATTAAGTTTATTGGTAGTCTCTTTCTTGCTCGTGGGTTTGGCTAGAGTCCACATCGCTTCACGATGCCAATACAGTTGGGGGTGAGAAATCCTTTCTTGATGTATTCATCATTGCAAATGTATGGAAAAAGATGTTGGTATTCAATTTTACTTGAAGTTGAAATTAATGTGATATGTATTTATAATGGTAAGATAGTTCTATATAAATTATTATTCTTCAAAAAATAAGTTTTTTGTGAAAATTTCAAGTTTATCCAATTAGGTTGCAAGTACATTACATGGCCTAGTAGTCAATACCCATCATCATATTTGCATACATTACTCCTTGAGTTTTATTTAAGGGGGGTTTAGCATAAATAGGGTTATTTTGTTGAACATAGTGTTGTCATTGATGTCAAAGTGTTGTTGTCTATCATTGATGTCAAATATATGTGATAGTATTATGTCATTTGTAGATGTTGCAAAATGTTAATGTTATCATTATTGAAGAAGGGAAACATGGGAATTATGTATACATATGGTATTGATGTTTCTTTTATTTCCACTACTTATACATAAGTATGGAAGTGGTTGAGGTAGTGTTCTGAGGCTTGCTATTCAAAAGTGGAATATACACTGTACTAAACTATCATTGGTTTTGGTGCTAAATTCTACCATTGTTAATAATTATGGCTTGTGGTTTGGGAGTTAAACAAGAATATTCATGAAATATCCTATTCTACAATTTTAGTATATTCGAGTTATAGAGATACAAGATAGAAGTGAAAAAGTGAATTATGTGTTTGTTAGTTGACTATCTACAATGTTTGAGTGTTTACGCATGTGAAGGGAAGTGTGTGTCAGTTGAAGGAAGCGTGTAAAGGTAAAATAGGACCAGTTAAGTTCATGATGTTTTCTTACACCAATGGTAATACATTTGATTTAAGACTAAGCCAACTATATTTTTCATATCATTTTGAATTAAGGTCTATCCTTGGTCGCAATGGCTAATTACAGATGGTGTTAAAGGGTTCTAGGCCAACATTTAGATGTTGTTAACATGTTGGAATAGATATATATTGTAAATAATTTTATGAAAATGTGTGTGAATTGTGAATCAAGTGTTGTGTGGCTACATGAGAAATGTATATGCTAAATGATGTGCAAGAAAAAAAGAGAAGTCAAGGATGTTGAGTGAAATTGATATATCATCAAAGGATTAGTTTACCTATTAATGTTTAGTAGGTTGTGTGAAAGAAGATCTATATTTTATTCTAGAATATGAGATTGAAGCCTCTTAATCTGATTTGTCACATGACTATGTTGTAGCTTAGTCATAGGGGATTAGTGTCTCCTCTAGGTTGGTTCCTGCAAATCATAAGTCATGGGGATTGGTATCTCCCTTTAAGGTTGTAATTCATGCGGGTTGGTGCCAACAAAATTATTGTAATTTCTATATTATCTTATGAGGTTGGACTTGGACAATAGCTCCAAGTAGCTTTTCTCACCATATTTTTTCCCTTCAAGGTTTCCACATAAATCTACTATACTCTTGTGTAGATGTATTCATTTCTTACATTGCCATTGATTATTTTTTCAAATTTTGTGTATACGGTGATTTAAATTAGAAAGTAGTAAATACTGATTCACCCCCTCTTAGTATTTATGTGTCTAACAATTGGTATCAGAGCTAAGTTCCTTGGTGAAGATTAAAATTTCTTGAGGCAGATCTAGGATGACACATGTGATAGGACAAGAAGGTCTTTCTTCAAATCAGGTGCCAATATTTGATGGATCCAATTATGCCTTCTAGAGTATAAGGATGGAAGCCTACTTGATGGAATTAGGGTTTGATGTTTGGAAATTTGTTGTAGATGGTTATGAAATTCCTGAAAAATCTTCCCAGAGATCAAGCACGGAAGAAATCTTGTGAAAATAATGCTAAAACAAAGAATGCTATTTTATGTGGGTTATGCAAATCTAAGTTTGTCAAGATAATGCACAGTAAGACTACAAAGGATATTTGGGACAAGTTTCATAATATTTATGAAGGTGATAAAAAATTCAAGCAAGAAAAGCTTCAGACCTACCAAGGACAATTTGAGAGTTTGAAGATGAAGGAAGAAGAGAATATTGTTGTATATCTACTCTGATTTGATGAAGTTTTCAATACCATCAGAGGACTTGGTGAAGAAGTGAATGAGCCAGTGATTGTTAAAAAGGTACTTAGATCTCTTCCCACAATATTTGATTCAAAAATTTATGTTGTTGGAGAAGCTACAGATCTGAACACTCTAACAATGGATGAGTTGCATGGGATACTCATGACATATGAGATTAGGAATGTAAGTGATAAAACTTCAAGGAAAGAAGAAATTTTCAATGCATCAAAGATAAATGAAGATTTTGACTCTAGTGATGAATCAAATGTTGAAGAAGCAAACTTTGGAAGGAAGTGTAGCATCTCCATTAAATTCAAATTAAAAAATTACACATATTCCACACAGTCAAACATAAGACATGACACATGTCCAATATACAAAGAAAAGAGATGAGGACTTACATTACAAAAAGAAAATTTAGAGTACATATGTTGATAATACGACAAAAAAATAAAGGAGCACATTCTTTAAACAATAGACCACATGGTTGAGAACAAAATTATACAATGAAATATAATAAAGACCTTCTTGATAGGATTATTTCAAAAAATTAACTCCTTCAACCACATCAAGGGTGAGAACATTGCTGGAGCATGTTTTCACCCTACCATGAAGTGATTCACTTCCCCGAAATTCTTCCTAAAAGAAGAATGCTCAACCTAGTATGAAGAAAACTAGCTATGCAAATCTAATTGGAGCGATGGAATTATGAAGCAACATAACTAAATCTAATGATATCATGATTTTCAAATACAAACAAGGAAGACACTAGAATACAAACATGCATTGAAGCTTATGCAAAAATTAGTTACATTAAGAAAATAAGGCACAATCTTTGTATATCTCAATGATATTGTGTAAAATGACAATATTGTTGTCACATATATAGAAATTGGTCACATTAAGCAATATCACAATTCATCTCCAATATTATTTAGTCATCAATTTCTCATAAGAAAATAAGGCACAATCTTTGCATATCTCAATGATATTGTGAAAAATGAGAGTATTTCTATCACATTTATTTTGACTATATGCATGCAAGCATATTAGTTGATGCTATTAAAATATTTTTATATATTAATCTTTTTCAAATGAAAATATAATTATAATAGAAATGCATAGATTAATATAAATATCTACAATTCTATTATAATTATACTTTTATTTGAAAAAGATCAATATATTAATTTTCTAACACCAGCAACTAATATGCTTGCATGCATACAGTCAAAATAAATGTGATAGAAATACTATCATTTTGCACAATATTATTGAGATATACAAAGATTGTGCCTTATTTTCTTTTGAGAAATTGATGATCAAATAATATTGGAGATGAACTGTTATATTGCTTAATGTGATTGATTTATGCATAGGCTTCAATCCATGTTTGTATAATGGTTTCTTCCTTATTTGTGTTTGAGAATCATGATATCATTAGATGTAACTATGTCATTTCACAATTCCATCACTCCAATCATATTTACATAGCTAGTTTTCCTCATGATGGGTCAAGAATTCTTATTTCGAGAAGAATTTTGGGGAAGTGAATCACTTCATGGTAGAGTGGAAACACACTCCAACAATGTTCTCATGCTTGATGTGGTTGAAGGAGTTAAATGATTGAAAGAATCCTATCAGAAAGGTCCTTATTATTTTCATTTATTTTTTTTCTCAACCATGTGGTTTATTGTAAGGAATGTGTTCCTTTATATTTTTTCATCTAGAATCGACATATATGTTGGCAACTCAAGGGAAGACAACTAAGAGGGGGGGTGAATTAGTTGTCACAAAATTTTAAACTTATTCAACTTTATTAGCCTTATTCACATATCTAATCATTAATCATGAAAGCATAAATGAACAAAACATTAGAAGCACACATAACACCAAGATTTTTATGTGGAAATCTTGTTAGGGGAAAAACCACGGTGGAGGTCAGTCCACAAGATTATACCCTATTAAAAGTATAAGGAAATATGAATGGAGAATGCACATGCATTCAGGCACACTACATAGAGCTCACTGCTCAATTACAAAGGAAGACACACTATCTTACAAAAAAATTATAATTAAATCCATCAGACTTTGAACTGAGAAAATAACATCTATTAATTCCTGATTACAGTTTCGGTTAAGCTCATGAACACTTCTTCACTCTTCTTCACACTTCTTCACTCTCTACTTTTCCTTCATATGATTTGAACAATATTTGCATAGAGGACTCACACACTCCCACTCTTTCACTCTCTCAAATGATAAAAAAATCACTTATATATATACGCAACAAGAAATTACATTGCTATAAGTTGGCTCCAACAAAAGAATATAAAGAATATAAATAGTCGGCTCAAATCAATTAAGATTATTCATGCGAATCAACTAAGGTTGGTCATAACATAGTTAAGACCCAAAAATATCATCCTCGAACATGAAGCACTTCAATTAATTACTTCTTGAAGATCCACAGCACGCTTCAACACCTTGTCGGCTAGGAACATGAAAAACATGAACATGCAACAAAAAATATTAGATTGTGAACACAATGACCAATGCGGATGTGCAACACAAATAGAGCATGATATAGAAACATCCAAAAACATCATGAAATACTAGAGAATCATCCACAACAACTTAACTTACTGAAATCACATGATCTTCATTCAAGAACACAAATTGAAGTAACAGAAAAATTGTTAGAATACAAATCTTCATAACTTGATCAAATCTTCACACAGATCTTTGAAACTCAACATGGATAAACTAGATATACTCAACAAGAAAACCTTTAATTCATAACCTCTGAACACCAACGTACTAAACTCACCGAAAGAATGAACTTCACTTCACCACTGACAACCTGCAACACTTCTTATTACAATTTTCTCAATATCCTCGACATATACAACTTCTAATGCATTAATGCTAATAGTACTGAAATCAATGACAACCACATATCAGCAACACAACCACAACATCCAACAATCTCCCCCTTTGGCATTGATGGCAGCATATGATGTGAAAAACACCATCAACACAACAACACTTACTCTCCCTTATGTTATGACTCTTCTTTCCTCAACTCATCCATACAACTCTTCTCCTTACAAGGTTCTTCTCTCCCATAAGTTTTTTCACATTACTCTTCTCCCCCTTTGACATTAATGGAAAAGATATACATCAAAAGCTCTCAACCACATATCTAAACATTTGACCATCTGACTACTCCCCCTAAGTAGCAATCACCACAACATCAATCTAGATCAAAATATGATCATGATATGCATGGATTGATGCAAATCAATGCATCTTAGTTCTGATTGGGAGGGGTAATCACCCCTAGCTTCCCACTGAGATACTCAAAAGCATCCTTAGGAAATGACTTGGTAAATATGTCTACAATAGATGCTCCTTAGTAGGCACATACTCCAATCTGACTTCCTTTTCACTTACTTTCTCTCTCAAAAAGTGAAACTTAATAGATATATGTTTGGTCTTGGAATGCAACACTGGATTCTTAGAAATTTTAATAGCACTTGAGTTATCACAGAATATAACAATAGGCTCATCATACAAAAATTTGATATCCTTCAACATCTGCTTCATCCATAATACTTGAGTACAGTTATTAGCAACAACAATGTATTTTTCCTCTATAGTAGATAAAAAAACAACATTATGTTTTTTTCTTAACCATGAAATCAACTTTTTTCAAAAGAAAAATGCTCCATCACTAGTACTTTTCTTATCATTCACATCTCCTACCCAATCATCATCAGTAAAGGCACTCAAAGTAAGATCATCTTTAGAATACCATAGGCCAAAATCAATTGTCCCCTTCAAGTATCTAAAAATCCTCTTCACAACAATCACATGAGATTCTTAAGGATTAGCTTGAAATTTTGCAACAATACATACAACATTCATGATATCAGGCCTGGTTTGAGTCAAATAAATCAATCCACCAATCATTGATATGTATCTAGCCTGATTTTCCTTCAGAGAATCATCATCAATTGTCAAATTGCATCCGGTCACCATGGGTGTACCAACTAGCTTTGAATCTTCCATACCAAATTTCTTTAGCAATTCTTTCACATGCTTGGATTGAGATATAAAGATCCCTTCATCTAATTGAGTAATTTGCAATCCCAAGAATAATTTCATCTCTCCAATCATTGACATCTCAAACTCATTATGCATCTCATTAGAAAACTCCATGCACAAGCTATCATCTCCTCCAAATATGATATCATCAACAAAAACTTCAACAATCAAATCTTTATTATGATCAATCTTGAAATACAGATTACTATCAGTAGTACCTTTGTTAAATCCAAGATTCACCAAGTATTTATCCAATCTATCATACCAAGCTCTAGGGGCTTGATTGAGTCCATACAATGCTTTCTTCAACCAATAAACCATATATCTCTGATCAGTCAACTGAAATCCATCTGGTTGTTCAACATACACTTCTTCTTCCAACTCAACATTTAGAAAAGTTGACTTGACATCCATTTGATAAACCTTGTAGTCTTTGTAAGCAACATAAGCAACAAACAATCTCATGGCTTCAATTCTAGCAACAGGGGAAAAGGTTTCTTCAAAATCAATACCTTCCATCTATGAATATCCCTTACATACTAGTCTCACTATGTTTCTAACCACTTCACCTTGCTCATTGAATTTGTTTCTAAAGACCCATTTAACTAGTTCCAATTACATTTTTATCCTTAGGTCTGGGGACAAGAATCCATGTATCATTCTTTTCAATTTTATGTAGTTCCTCATTCATTGCTTCAACCCAATGTTCATCTTTGCATGCTTCATTCACATTATTAGCCTCTGTCTTTGAAATTAAACAATATTCTTCTACAATTTTTCTCCTAGTCTGGACAAATTTTTTCTTATCACCCTTGATCTTCTTGATTCAACAGAATGATTTGCACTTGACTTGAAGTTTGGACTTGCTTTCCTTGGCTTGTGTTGTCATTCTGATCATCAAAATCATATCCACAGGTTTTGGATGGTGCAAATATGTCTTCATCAACCTTAACATTTGCACTTTCAACCATTTTCTTCAATGTCTTATTGTAACACCAGTGGGCCTTGCTATTAGTATAATAACACAAAAAGATTCCTCCATCACTCTTAGCATCAAACTTTCCTATATCTTCATCTCTTTTGATGTAACACTTCCTTCCAAAGATCTTTAAATATCTAATAGTAGGATTTTGACCAGTCCATAGTTCAAAAGATGTCTTACTAGTATCACCTTTGATTTTTTCCTTGTTAAATGTGCACATAA
>VDFB02081708.1:29448-137911 GCA_007258455.2 Sequoia sempervirens
TGGATCTTGGTGACCAAAAAATGAAGACAATCTGATGATTAATAGATGCTTCTTTATTTGATATTAATCTAGATTTTTTTCACCTAACATATGATCATGGAAATAATGTGTATTATGTTTAGAGTATTCTAAATCAATTCATTGGTATCAAACTTTCATCGTATGCTCTCACCTAGCTGTTACATATCTTGGTGATTAGAAAATGAAGTTGATTCAATGAATAATAGATGAATCCTTTAATTGATATTAATCTATATATTACATCTAACTTTGGAAATGAAGTATGTTATGTTTTTTTTTAGATCTTATCATTGAATTCATGCTTATGTCATAGTCTTTTTGAGACTAAAATATTTTCATAGCATTATGATTATGAAAGAATATTGCAAACAATGTTGTTTGAGTGGGTGGCAACCGACAAAGGATTATCTAAGGGTAAATGGACCCTAGAAAGGGTTGCATACCCACTATCATATTACTTAGATATTTTGATTATCAATAATAGATTAAGTTTATTGGTAGTCTCTTTCTTGCTCGTGGGTTTGGCTAGAGTCCACATCGCTTCACGATGCCAATACAGTTGGGGGTGAGCAATCCTTTCTTGATGTATTCATCATTGCAAATGTATGGAAAAAGATGTTGGTATTCAATTTTACATGAAGTTGAAATTAATGTGATATGTATTTATAATGGTAAGATAGTTCTATATAAATTATTATTCTTCAAAAAATAAGTTTTTTGTGAAAATTTCAAGTTTATCCAATTAGGTTGCAAGTACATTACATGGCCCAGTAGTCAATACCCATCATCATATTTGCATACATTACTCCTTGAGCTTTATTTAAGGAGGGTTTAGCATAAATAGGGTTATTTTGTTGAACATAGTGTTGTCATTGATGTCAAAGTGTTGTTGTCTATCATTGATGTCAAATATATGTGATAGTATTATGTCATTTGTAGATGTTGCAAAATGTTAATGTTATCATTATTGAAGAAGGGAAACATGGGAATTTTGTATACATATGGTATTGATGTTTCTTTTATTTTCACTACTTATGCAGAAGTATGGAAGTGGTTGAGGTAGTGTTCTAATGCTTGCTATTCAAAAGTGGAATATACATTGTACTAAACTGTCATTGGTTTTGGTGCTAAATTCTACCATTGTTAATAATTATGGCTTGTGGTTTGGGAGTTAAACACGAATATTCATGAAATATCCTATTCTACAGTTTTAGTATATTCGAGTTATAGAGATACAAGATAGAAGTGAAAAAGTGAATTATGTGTTTGTTAGTTGACTATCTACAATGTCTGAGTGTTTACGCCTGTGAAGGGAAGTGTGTGTCAGTTGAAGGAAGCCTGTAAAGGTAAAATAGGACCAGTTAAGTTCATGATGTTTTCTTACACCAATGGTAATACATTTGATTTAAGACTAAGCCAACTATATTTTTCATATCATTTTGAATTAAGGTCTATCCTTGGTCGCAATGGCTAATTACAGATGGTGTTAAAGGGTTCTAGGCCAACATTTAGATGTTGTTAACATGTTGGAATAGATATATATTGTAAATAATTTTATGAAAATGTGTGTGAATTGTGAATCAAGTGTTGTGTGGCTACATGAGAAATGTATATGCTAAATGATGTGCAAGAAAAAAAGAGAAGTCAAGGATGTTGAGTGAAATTGATATATCATCAAAGGATTAGTTTACCTATTAATGTTTAGTAGGTTGTGTGAAAGAAGATCTATATTTTATTCTAGAATATGAGATTGAAGCCTCTTAATCTGATTTGTCACATGACTATGTTGTAGCTTAGTCATAGGGGATTAGTGTCTCCTCTAGGTTGGTTCCTGCAAATCATAAGTCATGGGGATTGGTATCTCCCTTTAAGGTTGTAATTCATGCGGGTTGGTGCCAACAAAATTATTGTAATTTCTATATTATCTTATGAGGTTGGACTTGGACAATAGCTCCAAGTAGCTTTTCTCACCATATTTTTTCCCTTCAAGGTTTCCACATAAATCTACTATACTCTTGTGTAGATGTATTCATTTCTTACATTGCCATTGATTATTTTTTCAAATTTTGTGTATACGGTGATTTAAATTAGAAAGTAGTAAATACTGATTCACCCCCTCTTAGTATTTATGTGTCTAACAATTGGTATCAGAGCTAAGTTCCTTGGTGAAGATTAAAATTTCTTGAGGCAGATCTAGGATGACACATGTGATAGGACAAGAAGGTCTTTCTTCAAATCAGGTGCCAATATTTGATGGATCCAATTATGCCTTCTAGAGTATAAGGATGGAAGCCTACTTGATGGAATTAGGGTTTGATGTTTGGAAATTTGTTGTAGATGGTTATGAAATTCCTGAAAAATCTTCCCAGAGATCAAGCACGGAAGAAATCTTGTGAAAATAATGCTAAAACAAAGAATGCTATTTTATGTGGGTTATGCAAATCTAAGTTTGTCAAGATAATGCACAGTAAGACTACAAAGGATATTTGGGACAAGTTTCATAATATTTATGAAGGTGATAAAAAATTCAAGCAAGAAAAGCTTCAGACCTACCAAGGACAATTTGAGAGTTTGAAGATGAAGGAAGAAGAGAATATTGTTGTATATCTACTCTGATTTGATGAAGTTTTCAATACCATCAGAGGACTTGGTGAAGAAGTGAATGAGCCAGTGATTGTTAAAAAGGTACTTAGATCTCTTCCCACAATATTTGATTCAAAAATTTATGTTGTTGGAGAAGCTACAGATCTGAACACTCTAACAATGGATGAGTTGCATGGGATACTCATGACATATGAGATTAGGAATGTAAGTGATAAAACTTCAAGGAAAGAAGAAATTTTCAATGCATCAAAGATAAATGAAGATTTTGACTCTAGTGATGAATCAAATGTTGAAGAAGCAAACTTTGGAAGGAAGTGTAGCATCTCCATTAAATTCAAATTAAAAAATTACACATATTCCACACAGTCAAACATAAGACATGACACATGTCCAATATACAAAGAAAAGAGATGAGGACTTACATTACAAAAAGAAAATTTAGAGTACATATGTTGATAATACGACAAAAAAATAAAGGAGCACATTCTTTAAACAATAGACCACATGGTTGAGAACAAAATTATACAATGAAATATAATAAAGACCTTCTTGATAGGATTATTTCAAAAAATTAACTCCTTCAACCACATCAAGGGTGAGAACATTGCTGGAGCATGTTTTCACCCTACCATGAAGTGATTCACTTCCCCGAAATTCTTCCTAAAAGAAGAATGCTCAACCTAGTATGAAGAAAACTAGCTATGCAAATCTAATTGGAGCGATGGAATTATGAAGCAACATAACTAAATCTAATGATATCATGATTTTCAAATACAAACAAGGAAGACACTAGAATACAAACATGCATTGAAGCTTATGCAAAAATTAGTTACATTAAGAAAATAAGGCACAATCTTTGTATATCTCAATGATATTGTGTAAAATGACAATATTGTTGTCACATATATAGAAATTGGTCACATTAAGCAATATCACAATTCATCTCCAATATTATTTAGTCATCAATTTCTCATAAGAAAATAAGGCACAATCTTTGCATATCTCAATGATATTGTGAAAAATGAGAGTATTTCTATCACATTTATTTTGACTATATGCATGCAAGCATATTAGTTGATGCTATTAAAATATTTTTATATATTAATCTTTTTCAAATGAAAATATAATTATAATAGAAATGCATAGATTAATATAAATATCTACAATTCTATTATAATTATACTTTTATTTGAAAAAGATCAATATATTAATTTTCTAACACCAGCAACTAATATGCTTGCATGCATACAGTCAAAATAAATGTGATAGAAATACTATCATTTTGCACAATATTATTGAGATATACAAAGATTGTGCCTTATTTTCTTTTGAGAAATTGATGATCAAATAATATTGGAGATGAACTGTTATATTGCTTAATGTGATTGATTTATGCATAGGCTTCAATCCATGTTTGTATAATGGTTTCTTCCTTATTTGTGTTTGAGAATCATGATATCATTAGATGTAACTATGTCATTTCACAATTCCATCACTCCAATCATATTTACATAGCTAGTTTTCCTCATGATGGGTCAAGAATTCTTATTTCGAGAAGAATTTTGGGGAAGTGAATCACTTCATGGTAGAGTGGAAACACACTCCAACAATGTTCTCATGCTTGATGTGGTTGAAGGAGTTAAATGATTGAAAGAATCCTATCAGAAAGGTCCTTATTATTTTCATTTATTTTTTTTCTCAACCATGTGGTTTATTGTAAGGAATGTGTTCCTTTATATTTTTTCATCTAGAATCGACATATATGTTGGCAACTCAAGGGAAGACAACTAAGAGGGGGGGTGAATTAGTTGTCACAAAATTTTAAACTTATTCAACTTTATTAGCCTTATTCACATATCTAATCATTAATCATGAAAGCATAAATGAACAAAACATTAGAAGCACACATAACACCAAGATTTTTATGTGGAAATCTTGTTAGGGGAAAAACCACGGTGGAGGTCAGTCCACAAGATTATACCCTATTAAAAGTATAAGGAAATATGAATGGAGAATGCACATGCATTCAGGCACACTACATAGAGCTCACTGCTCAATTACAAAGGAAGACACACTATCTTACAAAAAAATTATAATTAAATCCATCAGACTTTGAACTGAGAAAATAACATCTATTAATTCCTGATTACAGTTTCGGTTAAGCTCATGAACACTTCTTCACTCTTCTTCACACTTCTTCACTCTCTACTTTTCCTTCATATGATTTGAACAATATTTGCATAGAGGACTCACACACTCCCACTCTTTCACTCTCTCAAATGATAAAAAAATCACTTATATATATACGCAACAAGAAATTACATTGCTATAAGTTGGCTCCAACAAAAGAATATAAAGAATATAAATAGTCGGCTCAAATCAATTAAGATTATTCATGCGAATCAACTAAGGTTGGTCATAACATAGTTAAGACCCAAAAATATCATCCTCGAACATGAAGCACTTCAATTAATTACTTCTTGAAGATCCACAGCACGCTTCAACACCTTGTCGGCTAGGAACATGAAAAACATGAACATGCAACAAAAAATATTAGATTGTGAACACAATGACCAATGCGGATGTGCAACACAAATAGAGCATGATATAGAAACATCCAAAAACATCATGAAATACTAGAGAATCATCCACAACAACTTAACTTACTGAAATCACATGATCTTCATTCAAGAACACAAATTGAAGTAACAGAAAAATTGTTAGAATACAAATCTTCATAACTTGATCAAATCTTCACACAGATCTTTGAAACTCAACATGGATAAACTAGATATACTCAACAAGAAAACCTTTAATTCATAACCTCTGAACACCAACGTACTAAACTCACCGAAAGAATGAACTTCACTTCACCACTGACAACCTGCAACACTTCTTATTACAATTTTCTCAATATCCTCGACATATACAACTTCTAATGCATTAATGCTAATAGTACTGAAATCAATGACAACCACATATCAGCAACACAACCACAACATCCAACAATCTCCCCCTTTGGCATTGATGGCAGCATATGATGTGAAAAACACCATCAACACAACAACACTTACTCTCCCTTATGTTATGACTCTTCTTTCCTCAACTCATCCATACAACTCTTCTCCTTACAAGGTTCTTCTCTCCCATAAGTTTTTTCACATTACTCTTCTCCCCCTTTGACATTAATGGAAAAGATATACATCAAAAGCTCTCAACCACATATCTAAACATTTGACCATCTGACTACTCCCCCTAAGTAGCAATCACCACAACATCAATCTAGATCAAAATATGATCATGATATGCATGGATTGATGCAAATCAATGCATCTTAGTTCTGATTGGGAGGGGTAATCACCCCTAGCTTCCCACTGAGATACTCAAAAGCATCCTTAGGAAATGACTTGGTAAATATGTCTACAATAGATGCTCCTTAGTAGGCACATACTCCAATCTGACTTCCTTTTCACTTACTTTCTCTCTCAAAAAGTGAAACTTAATAGATATATGTTTGGTCTTGGAATGCAACACTGGATTCTTAGAAATTTTAATAGCACTTGAGTTATCACAGAATATAACAATAGGCTCATCATACAAAAATTTGATATCCTTCAACATCTGCTTCATCCATAATACTTGAGTACAGTTATTAGCAACAACAATGTATTTTTCCTCTATAGTAGATAAAAAAACAACATTATGTTTTTTTCTTAACCATGAAATCAACTTTTTTCAAAAGAAAAATGCTCCATCACTAGTACTTTTCTTATCATTCACATCTCCTACCCAATCATCATCAGTAAAGGCACTCAAAGTAAGATCATCTTTAGAATACCATAGGCCAAAATCAATTGTCCCCTTCAAGTATCTAAAAATCCTCTTCACAACAATCACATGAGATTCTTAAGGATTAGCTTGAAATTTTGCAACAATACATACAACATTCATGATATCAGGCCTGGTTTGAGTCAAATAAATCAATCCACCAATCATTGATATGTATCTAGCCTGATTTTCCTTCAGAGAATCATCATCAATTGTCAAATTGCATCCGGTCACCATGGGTGTACCAACTAGCTTTGAATCTTCCATACCAAATTTCTTTAGCAATTCTTTCACATGCTTGGATTGAGATATAAAGATCCCTTCATCTAATTGAGTAATTTGCAATCCCAAGAATAATTTCATCTCTCCAATCATTGACATCTCAAACTCATTATGCATCTCATTAGAAAACTCCATGCACAAGCTATCATCTCCTCCAAATATGATATCATCAACAAAAACTTCAACAATCAAATCTTTATTATGATCAATCTTGAAATACAGATTACTATCAGTAGTACCTTTGTTAAATCCAAGATTCACCAAGTATTTATCCAATCTATCATACCAAGCTCTAGGGGCTTGATTGAGTCCATACAATGCTTTCTTCAACCAATAAACCATATATCTCTGATCAGTCAACTGAAATCCATCTGGTTGTTCAACATACACTTCTTCTTCCAACTCAACATTTAGAAAAGTTGACTTGACATCCATTTGATAAACCTTGTAGTCTTTGTAAGCAACATAAGCAACAAACAATCTCATGGCTTCAATTCTAGCAACAGGGGAAAAGGTTTCTTCAAAATCAATACCTTCCATCTATGAATATCCCTTACATACTAGTCTCACTATGTTTCTAACCACTTCACCTTGCTCATTGAATTTGTTTCTAAAGACCCATTTAACTAGTTCCAATTACATTTTTATCCTTAGGTCTGGGGACAAGAATCCATGTATCATTCTTTTCAATTTTATGTAGTTCCTCATTCATTGCTTCAACCCAATGTTCATCTTTGCATGCTTCATTCACATTATTAGCCTCTGTCTTTGAAATTAAACAATATTCTTCTACAATTTTTCTCCTAGTCTGGACAAATTTTTTCTTATCACCCTTGATCTTCTTGATTCAACAGAATGATTTGCACTTGACTTGAAGTTTGGACTTGCTTTCCTTGGCTTGTGTTGTCATTCTGATCATCAAAATCATATCCACAGGTTTTGGATGGTGCAAATATGTCTTCATCAACCTTAACATTTGCACTTTCAACCATTTTCTTCAATGTCTTATTGTAACACCAGTGGGCCTTGCTATTAGTATAATAACACAAAAAGATTCCTCCATCACTCTTAGCATCAAACTTTCCTATATCTTCATCTCTTTTGATGTAACACTTCCTTCCAAAGATCTTTAAATATCTAATAGTAGGATTTTGACCAGTCCATAGTTCAAAAGATGTCTTACTAGTATCACCTTTGATTTTTTCCTTGTTAAATGTGCACATAACAGTACTCACAACTTCTCTCCAGTAGATATCAGATACATTTCCTTCCAACATCATGGTTCTAGCAACATCTAGAATTGTTATGTTCTTCCTTTCCACAACTCCATTTTGTTGAGGGGTCTGCGGTGCAAATAAAATTTGTCTCTTTATTCCATGTTCTTCACAAAAAGAATTAAACTCACCAGAAGTGAATTCACCACCTCTATTTGATCCCAAACATTTAATCTTCAGACCTATCTTTGTCTCAACTCTAGCCTTAAAGATCGTGAGCTTTTCTAGAGCTTCATATTTCTCTCTTAAGAAAGTATCCCACATCATTCTTGAATAGTCATCAATAAGAAACATGAAATACCTGTAACCTTGTAAAATTTTGACTCTAGCAGGACCACACAAATCAGTATGCACAAGATCCAACAATCCATTTGAATTTTTTTGTTTCCTTCGAAATGAAATTCTTGTTTACTTTCCTGACATTCTTTTCATATGGCATTAGTAGGTTTCATCAACTTAGGAAAATCTCTCATAGCCTTAGTAGAACTTATCTTGACAATATTATCAAAGTTAACATGACACATTCTCCTATGCCACAACTAGCTTTCATCAATTTGAGCAATCAAGCAACTTTTACTAGCAACACTCAGGTGAAAAATATTACCTTTTATTTTTGTACCTAATGCAATCATATTTCCATAATTTTCCAATATTTTTCACTTTCCATCCATGAACTAAAGATTGTATCCCTTATCAACCATCTGTCCAACACTTGAAAGATTATGCTTCAAACCTTCAACATATAGGACATCATCAGTATTATTCTTATTACCATCAAAAGAAATACATCTTCTTCCACAGATCACACCAGCTTTGTCATCACCAAATCTCACAACACCACCATCATACTTTTCTAAACTCACAAACTTGTTTTTATCTCTTGTCATATGATGTGAAAATCCATTGTCAATTACCCATTCATCTTTCTCTTCAACTCGAGCAACTAGGGATTTCTCCACATTTGTACAATTAGTAGATTTAGTAGACGCGGGATTATTTTCCTTGATAGTAATAAATACAAATTCATCTTCACCTACATTTCCTTTATCAGTTTCATCATCTGTCACACCTTCATTAGTAGCATAATAACACTTCTTTTGGAATTTAGGCTTGTTATATCTTGGCCTTGAAACTCTTTCAGGACACCTTGATGCAAAATGATCTATCTTATTGCAAGAGAAACATTTAATAGGAAACTTTCCCTTATACTTACCTTGTCCTTTGGCTTATCTCTTCACAATCAATGCTTCAAGCTCTTCTAGCTCTCTTTCTTCTTCATCGAGCTATTTCATTTCATCCTCATACTTGAATGTCTTTCTTGATGAACTTTCACTCAGATCATATCTTTGTTTATCTCTTCCAGAAGTAGTGGCCTTGAATGTAGATTCAACCTTAGGAAGGGCATCACCAAATTCACTCAATTCAAATTCAATAAGCTTACCAACCAACATATATTTGGTAACATTTGTCACAATCTAGAGCTCTTCAATAGCGCTAGCTTTGACTTTGTAAGAATCAGGCAAGGATCTAAGCACCTTGGCAACAATATTTGATTTGTGTATCTGTCCACCAGCACATTCGATAGCACACACAAGTTCATTCACTCTTTGCATGAAAGTATTAACATTTTCATCATCACCCATTCTCAAATTTTCATATTTCCCTTTCAGACTTTGTAGCTTAGCAATCTTCACATTAGCATCACCTTCATACAAGGTCTCCAACTTTTTCTAGATCTCATAAACAGTCTTCAACTCCATCACATTTGTCATCTTAGTATCATTCATATCACTCAACAATGCTTCCTTAGCCCTGATATTGTACTCAGCATAGGTACTATTCAGTGGAATAACATACCTATTACTTGTAATGCTCCAGTAGGGTTCACCAATGCATCTCATATGGCACTCCATTCAAGTCTTCCACAAGGAATAATTTGTTCCATCAAATCTAGGACTTTCCTTCTTATAAGTCACCATCCCGGATCACCTCAATTTGTTAAACTTCTTCCAAGGAACCTACTCTAATACCAATTGTTGGAAACTCAAGAGTAGACAACTAAGAGGGGGGGTGTGAATCAGTTATCATAGAATTTTAAACTTATTCAACTTTATTAGCCTTATTCACAGATATGATCCTTAATCATGAAAGCATAAATGAACGACACATCAAAAGCACACATAACACCAAGATTTTTATGGGGAAACCCTGTTAGAGGAAAAACCACGGTGGAGGTTAGTCCACAAGATTATACCCTATTAAAAGTATAAGCAAATATGAATGGGGAATGCACATGCATTCAGGCACATTGCCTAGAGCTCACTGCTCAATTACAAAGGAAGACACACTGTCTTACAGAAAGGTTTTGATTAAATCCATCAAACTTTGAATTGAGAAAATAACATCTATTAATGCCTAATTACAATTCTGGTTAAGCTCATGAACACTTCTTCACTCTTCTTCACTCTTCTTCACACGTCTTCACTCTCTGCTTTTCCTTCGTATGATCTGAACAATATTCGCACAGACAACTCACACACTCCCACTCTTTCACTCTCTCAAATGATAAAATAATCACTTATATATATCTGCGTGAAGATTTGATCAAGTTTCAGAATTTGACACATTTGACCTTAAAATTTGAAGCACTTAGAGATTGAACCTTCGAAAAAGTCACTATCATAAAATGTAGTACTCAGAGTCTAGTTTCCAAATATGTAATTTATTTCAATACCTAGATGGTACAAATTGAGTTTCAATAGGTGTTTCTAAAACCCACTGTTTAAAAGTCATATTTTTTTTACCATACCATGCACGTGTACACCATCCATATTTTGACCTAAATTATCATATTTTTCTAAATCCTTTTTGGAAAAATATTTGTAACTCACTAAGCACGTTTTTCGATAATTTTTTTCTAATTTTTTTTTGAATTTTTTTTTGTTAATTTTGTATTATCTATATTTGTCATTTTGAAAAAAATGTTGTGTACGTCATGCATAAGATGACCTAAACTTATCATTTTTATTTTATTTTTTAAAATTGAAAAGAATTGTCTGAAGTACATTTTCATGCAATTCCTTTTACAAAAAATAATTTTAATAAAAACTTATTAAAATAGTAAAAACCCCAATATTTCAAGTTTATGGCTGAGTTCAATTAGAAATTAATTGAAACATAGAAAAAATAATCCAATTGTAAAAAAAGTTACATATTTAGAATCTGCACTATTTCATCTATAATGGGTTTTAATTTCATCAAAAAATTCTACAAAAAATGTCATTTGCCATATGTCCAAAGTCACTATTTTTCTATGATGGGTGATCCCACAATACTGATTTACAATTTTTGGGAGATCCTGATTTTTGTTCAAATCACATATTTTTAGAAAATATTTAATAATTTAAGCCTTGAAAAGTTTCATTTAAAGGATTCCAATTGAAGAGGGCTTGATCGAACCACCTTAGATCAAACCCCCTTGGATAGAACCTTGCTAGTTTTAAACCATACCTATAACGGAGTCTCCTTTACACCTATCAAAATGCTGATAAAAAACCACTTTTGATTAATCTTTTGGGGGATCAAATGAATTCATTTAAAATTTATTTTTTGTAAGTATGTATTCCTTATTATAAGCTTCCCAAAAAGTATAATTTTAAATAAATTTAATTTTATAATTATATTTATTTTTTATTTCTTGTGAATGTATTTTTTTCATCGAAAATCAAGCTCTCTATTTTGTACATATGGGAAAATAGCATATTATAAAAAAACCTTTTTGAAAAAATATTATTAGGGTGCGAGCTGGCAAACTAGAGTGAAAAAATGCAGAAGAGCAGAAGATTCATAGGAGCAACTTGGTGGAGGAGGGCAATGGCACTTCAAGGAAGAATGCAGAAGATACAACAAACCAATAGAGGCCTGGACACATTCCACAATGGGTCTTTGAGAAATGTGTCTGGGTTGATAAATTCCATCCACACTACCAGTAGAATGGGAGCGGAGAAGTTCAAAATGGATTCCAGAACAATCCCTAGTCTAAAATTAGGGCTCCTGGCTGATCGCTGAAGCCAACAAACCATCATTGGTATAATCAAGGTCGAAGAACACAGGATCCAAGGTGTGGGTGGTTCCAAGAAAATGTTTGCCAGGGGAGATCGTCGGATACTAGTTGGCACAACAAGGGTAGAGGCATTCAAAAACGGACCAGTAAAGTTTGGAGAGCTAAGGGTTTGGCCATCTCCAGGCCAGAAGGCGAAACTACATTAAATCAACAACAAGGAAAGGAATATGAATTTGGAAGGAGAATGAATCAAAGAGATAGATATCTACTTAGAAGGAAAATAAACCGAAGGAACTACCAAGCTAGAGCGAATGGCGAAATGAACCTATGACCCCAGGGGAGAAAATTGTACCAAATTCCTTCATATGTGATCGAAAAAAGAGTAATCATATTGATGGAGTGAGCTTTGTTTGCTAAGTGGACTAGTCCGGACTGCCCGAAAGAGGAGATCAAGGCTTGGTGGGCGAGAAAATTCAAAGATCAGGTAAGCATTTTTCCAATTACCAAACTACTTTTTTCTCATAGAATGCATAGACCAAGAGTTGAAACTAGAAATTGTAGAAAGAAATCCCCTATTTATGAAAGGCCATTGTTTTCATTGTCTAAGTTGGAAAGCTAGTTTCAACCCATGGAACTATTAAATAAACCAGATTCCTACCTAGATCAAATTTGTAGACTTTCCCACAAAATTCTAGAATGTAGATGCCATGGTAAGATTGGGTGATGCCCTAGGTGTATATCTAGGGGTGGATGAGGACTTTGTAAATGGGAAAGAAGGAGTGGAAGTATGCATTCTAGTAGAAATAGATGAAGGGGTTGGGATTTATAAGAACATCAAAATTCTAACAAAGTTTGGGAGTTGGCAGCAAGAGATAGAAATATGGGAAGGGACAGAAAATAAAAAATGTCTCTTTAGAAAATCATTCCTGGAAAGCTCTTCAAATAGGAAATTAGACACTACCACAAATCACAATGAGAAGATATAAATAGGAGAAGACAACTCTCAGGAAATATCAGACAAAAATTCAGGAGACAAACCAGAGGAGTGTGGAGAAGCGCCTAAATTGAGAAAATTTGATGGCTCCTCAAGGGATCCTTTCATTCCACCTTCACAAGCTATAGGAAGTTCAGAAGGGGGGAAAAAGTAGGCAGAGGAAGCCCTCAACATGCTCATGTATGATACTCAAGAGCTCCAGAGGGTCATTCAAACTCAACTCTGGGAACTATCAGAAGAAGTAGCAAAGGGTGAAAAAGTATCCTAGCCCCTAGAAATAGAGACTAAGAGGATTTTGCATATCACTGAACTGAATAATGATTCCCCCACTCAGGTAGAGGAGGAAGATGTGCCTTAATCAGAAGAAGAAGAAAGTAAGCAATATTTAGATGGTGAGGGTGAGCTCTGGGAAGAAGCGGAGGAAGGTGATTTATTAGAAGTCAAGCAGTTGGAGCAAATTGAATCAAAGTTGAAGGCCCCTAACATAAAAGGAAAGAAAAAAAGGGAAAGAATTTCAAACAAGACCAAGCTAATGATTGCAGGTAATGCCTCTAGGTAGTAAAAAATGATTGTTAGGAAGGAGAGCCTCCTTCCTAGGGAAAAATGAGGCTCATAACATGGAATGTCAAGGGCACCAATTCCCCTGACAAATGGCACATGGTCAAGCACCAAATTGACCAATCAAATGTAGAAATAATACTCATTTAGGAATCAAAATGGAGCAAGGAAGATGGTAAGAAAATATTATGCAATTGGAGACAATGGAAAGGTCACTTCAAAGAGGCCTCAAGAGCTTTAGGAGGTTTGGGAATCATTTGGAACCCTCTCACAATAGAAGGGGAAGTAGAAGAAGAAGAAGACGATAACTAGAAAGTATTTAAGTGAAAATACATGAGAAGAAATGTCTCCTTCATCAGCATTAATGTATATGGGATAGTGGAAACAAGGGCAAAAAAGAGATTATGGGACAAAATTTATGATGAGATAGAAAATAGAAGACTGGACAAAGGAATTGTAGTCGAGGACTTTAATGCAACATTGAGCAATGAAGAGAAATGGGGAGGCCTGGGTAGAATAATGACCATTCAAAGAGACTTCCAGGATTTCATAAACAAAAACCAATTAAAATATGTGCATACCAAAAATGGAACATTCACGTGGTCCAATAGAAGAAAAACTTCGCCAGCATAGCAGAAAAGTTGGATAGATTTCTATTCTAGGGAGATTGGGGAGAGTTGAAAGATACTCATGAAGCTCATATTCTCCCCTTTACTGGATCAGACCACTTTCTATTCTTACTTTCCTTTGGCTAGGATGATCCTCCTAAGGGTAGTCCTTTCAAATTTGAATATATGTGGTTAGGAGATGAGCAGTTGCTAGAGCTAGTTAAAACATGGTGGAATGAAATTAGGTTTGGTGATAAGACAGAGCTCTACAAGATAAACAAGAAACTGAGCTACACAAAAAGAAAACTAAAGGAGTGGAAAAAAACACATTTCAAGAACATATTCCATGAGAAAGAAAGAATAGAAAAAGAAATTGGGGCCCTAAATGAGCACATAATTGAAAAGGAAATGGATGCAGTTGATTTTGAAAATGAGAAAAACCTGAAAGAGGAATTGGAAAAAATTCTGAAGAGGGGAGAATGTTACTCGCACCAAAAATCAAGAGAAACTTTGTTGAAAGAGGGTGATAGAAACACCAAATTCTTTCACAAAACAACAATTTCCAATCGCAACAAGAAAAGGATTGCAGAGATCAAGAAGGCCAATGCTGAAATTGTGCAATCAATAGAAGAAGTCAACAAATATGCAAGAAATTTCTTTGAAGAAATATTGAACAAGGAAAGTCAGGAAAATAGGGCTACTAGAGACAAACTGTTGAGTGCAATTCCATCAATAATAACAGAAGAATAGAATAAGCGTCTCTATCAAAAGGTATCCTTGGAAGAGACTTAAAGGAATCACTATTCCAAATGAATCCTGACAAAGCACCAGGCTCGAATGGCTTCCTGATGGGCTTCTTTCAAACCTCTTGGGACATTTTTGGAAAATTCCTAGGGATGACAATAGAGGAATCAAGAAAAAGAATGAGAATGCTAGGAGTAGTGAATCACACTTTCTTGACCTTAATTCCCAAGAAGAAAGATCCTCAAATAGTGAGTAACTTCAGTCCAATAGATCTATGCAACATGGTGTACAAGGTGGTCACAAAAATAATTGCAAACAGGCTCAAAGAAGTGCTGAAGGAGGTAATCTCAAAGGAGTAGAGTGGTTTTTCCCCATGTCGTTCAATAGTAGAAGGCATTATCACAACCCATGAAACAATTCACTCAACAAGAAAAAATAAAGAGGCATGTATGATTCTAAAACTAGACATCCTTAAGGCTTATGACATGGTAGATAGGAATTTTTTGTTGGAGATGCTAAGAAAATTTGGATTCAAGGAAAACTGGGTAAATTGGGTTAGAAGTTGCATTTCTGCAGCAAAGTTTTCAGTATTGGTTAATGGAAAAAAAAAATGGTTTTTTCCCTTCTACAAGGGGGCTGAGATAGGGGGATCCCATGTCTCCATTTCTATTCATAATAATGGCAGACTTTCTTGGGAGAGGAATCAAAAGGATTAGAAATGAGGGAAAGTGGAAAGAAGTGCATGTAACCAATGGGTTAGAGCCCTCAACACATCTCCAATTTGCAGACGACACAGTCCTCATGGGAGAAACCAATAGAAGGGAAGCAAGAATGATCAAGAATTTTTTGGATGATTATTGCAGAGCTTTGGGACAAAGAATCAACTAGGGTAAATCAGAAGTCTTCTTTTTGAATAGCTAGAATTTTAAACTTGAAAGTTTCCACATTGCTAGGGCACTTCTTGGGAATTACATTGTTTGTTTGTATCAATAAAAATTGCTACTGGGAGAATCTAATAAATAGTTATAAGAATAAACTAGGCACATGGAAAGGAAAATGGCTATCATTGGCAGGTAGGCTTCTGAAGGTCAAATCTTTTATATCAGCCATACCAGTATACTCAATGTCATGTCTAAAACTCCCAAGAGCAATAGAAGAAGCCCTCACCCAAATATTCAAAATATTCTTTTGGAGTGGCACAAGGGACCAAAATAAGTTCCCCCTTCTAGCCTGGGACAAGATATGTACCCCCAAGGAAGCAGGAGGAGCAGGGATGAGACAACTCTCTGTAATGAATCGGGCCATGGGGGCTAAATTAGTATGGGACATTCACACAAAAGGGGAGCAAAGGTGGGTTAGAATCATGAGAAGAAAGTACCTAGATTTAGATGATCTAACAAGAATCCTCACAACAGTGAACCCCCCAAGAGGCTCAACAATTTGGAATTTCATTATGGAATGGCGAGACATAATATCAAATCATGTAACATGGGAAGTCAGGGATGGGAATAGTGCACCATTCTGGAATGACTCTTAGTGTGGGAAACCTCCCATTGGCAACACCATAGGATTAGATGAAATAAAAGAAGAGGCGGTAAGGTTCTGGGGGAATAAAGTAGCCAACTATGGCAAAACAACCTGCATTCAAGGAGCTCACATCTAGTGTTGGAATGAAATACAAGGACTCAATGCCCCACAAGCACAAAAAGATGCACCAGTAAAGATTCTCAAAGAAAGGATTTTTGTGCCATCAGATGACAAGGATCATGTTAGATGGTGTGGCTCTGCAACTCGATCATACAAGGTGAAATTAGGCTATAAATCAAAAGAGCTAGCCATTGCTCAGTAAGATTGGCCATGTAAATTGATCTAGGGAAAGAAATTCCTCCCCAAGGCTGGAGTATTCACATGGTTGGAAATACAAAGAAGAATCCTCACAGAGGATACGCTAGCCACATTTGGAATCCAAGGCCCAGGAAGATGTTCTCTATGTAAAGAAAATGAAGAATTAGCAAACCATCTCCTTTTGACTTGTTCATATGCAAGTGACTGTTGGAACACAGTGAGAAGCAAGCTAAATCTTCAATTCCCTATGCTAGCAGATCTCTCATCTTGGTTCAAGATGTGGCCATATAGAGGAAACAAAATAGTTTTTAGAGGAATTTTGCAACTAACTCCATCCATAGTAATATGGGAATTGTGGAAGGAAATAAATAGGAGAATTTTCTAGGGGAAAGAGCTAAACAAGAATAGGCTATGGGAAAAAATTGAAAGAGCTATAGTTGAATTGGTTAATGAGGATGCTCAGAGTAAAGTGAACAAACAAAAAATACACACAAATTGGGATGATTTCCTGATCAAAAAATTTCTTGGCCTCAAGCCACCTCTTCTGAATGGAAATAACTCAGCTCAAACTAGCAAGGAAAAGAGAGCAAGACTAACCTGGAATGAACTAGAGCCAAGATGGGTTAAAGTGAACTTTGACGGTGCATCTCATGGTAACCCAGGGCTAGGCGGGGCCAGTTGCATTTCAAGGTATTCTCAGGGGAAGACATTAGCAAAAAAATCCATAATGCTGGAAATATGCTCGAACAATGAAGTTGAATTCAAAGCAGCAACAATTGGCCTTCAGTTGGGAATTGACTTGGGCATAAAATAGATTCACTTGGAAGGATACTTGATGATAACGATTAATGCCATTCGAAAAGGCACCACCTCGAATTGGAAATTGGATCATCTATTGTAGCAAATAAAAAAATTAGTAGACGGGTTCGAGGCCTTCAAAATTAGCCACATCTATGGGGAAGGAAATGATAAAGTGGATGAGCTAGCGAAAAATGCATCTGAAACCTCCACATAGGAAAAATCCATCGAGCGATGTCAGGAAAATATCTAGCATTGGAACTAGGGTTAGTGGCGGAAGGAATCACATTGTAATAAATGTGATATCTAGGCATTTCCTTTTATTAGACAAGAGTCATTATCAAAAGATTAAGCATAAGAAAAATAAAACAATTTTTGAGGAATGTGAAAGATTGTGAGAAGGCTAGATTATCAAGCATTAATTTATTTGTGTACCATCACCAAGGTGGCGGCAACTAAGCACGCTCTGAAGGACATGAACGGAGGAAAAAGAATTATGATAGATTAAGGCCCTTAGTAATAAATGGTAGTGGTGAGATTACTCTTCCTCATCTACATTTGCAATAACAAAGAAGTGTTAGAAAATTCTAGTTGAGCTGCTAGTGAAGGAAAAAATTGAAACGTCGCTTGTGCTAGATATGACAAAGCAACAAAAGGCCTTCAGAGGGGAAATAACTAATAAACGGCTACAGGGGTTGTTGAATTCTTCCCACACACTAATTTTGTGGGAAACAAAAAAGGTAGGTGGGCTTGAATTTCTAAGGGCTTTTCACAAAATGAGAGAAAACATGGAAATTCCTACAATTTTCTTGGCAAACCTCTTGCACATGGGCGTCTCAAAGGAAATGGGTAAAAAACTAACCCAAATGGTAGTCATGCACGCATGGTTGGGTGACATTGATGCAACGCTAGACAATGTGGATGAGCAGGGACAAATCCCCATGTCATAAAATTACTATATGATTCAAATGTGAGGGAGGGAATTAATGAGGTTTCCTCTGGTTTAGACCATCGACCTTGAAGGATTTGGAAATTTTTGGGATGAAAGGGATTAGAACATCCTCTTCCTCCTTAGGGAAGCCAAGATGACGACCAATCTCCCTCGCGATTGGGCTACAAAATTTGTGGAGGATGAAGGTCTATCAAAAGAAATTTTTGTTGGTGATGACAATGATTGGGACCTAGGAGATGGAGAGGAATGGCATGTGAATGACCTAAGGGACCCGAAGGAAAAGGAAAAAATCCCATCTCACTAGAAATGTGGAGCAGAGTGCCTAATAATAGCAAATTGCATGGGCTACCTGAAACAAACAAAATCATATGACGAAGAAGAATGATAAATTCTGGTTGGCTAAGGTTTTCATATTTCTATAGTTGTATGGTTTGATCAAAAGAAATAGTAATAGGGTAGTTGGAGTCAGTCCTGCACCAAGTCACTACCTGTACTAGTAAACAGGCCATTTTGTAATGGAAAGTGTAAATGCATGAAAGTTTGGTTAGGATAGAAGTTCAGTGAAGGTTATTTTGACAGAAAGACCTTTAGGGGTGTTTTGGTTATCAAAATCTCATGTAACTCTCTTTTGAAAGTAATACAGGGTGCTGCCCCTAGCAGTGTTTTACCTAGCAAAAAAAAAAAAACTTTTGAAAAATATCAGTGCACTAGATATTGAAGTCCTTGATCCAACAAAAAAAAATGAAATTCGATACATACAAAAATAAAGTTATGTTGTATACAGTTTTCTTATGTTTGAATTGTAATTGGTTTAACTTCGAAACTTGATTAAGGAAAAAATATTCAATAAAACACTACAAAACCAAATGAAAGCGCTAGATATCATAGTTACAAATAAAAAAAAGAAAGAATTTTATCCTTGGAAAAAAAATTATGTTGTATATGGTGAGCATCACTCCTTAAAAATGGTGTTTACTGAAAAAACTAGTTTTCAAAGGAGATGGAAAAATAAGTGCAATTTGATTCCAAAAATTTTGAAAAAAATATATTTAGAATCTACAAAAAAAATGTCACAAATCACTATTTTGCATCATCCTCAAATTCCTCACGGTTTAGTTGCTATAAGTGCCCGAAAGTGAAGATTTGGTTAGAAAAAATCAGTTCAGTGTCCAATTTGGCCAAAAATTGTAAACTAGTATTGTGGGATCACCCTAACATTATCAGGACCTTCAACTTGCAGGTCAAACCAAGTTGAAGGCCTAGGTTCGGATTCCAAATGATTTTCCCAAACCATATTACAAGCCAAAAACCTGACCACAAAGCAAGAGGGAGTTCAAATTTTTAGAAATAGGATCTCATTTACAAAACAAGATCATGTTTTGTAAATTGGGATCATGTTTCCCAATATTAATGTTTGGATAGTTGACATGGAAATGGGATCCCGATTATAAAGTAGGACCTTGTTTACTATGGGATCCCGATTATAAAACGGGATCTCGTTTACTACATGATCCCAATTATAAAACGAGATCCCGTTTCTTTTTTTACCATTTTTTAAAATTTACTGGAAATTTTTTACTATGGAGTCTACAACTTCACATGTACAACCCACTGCAACATATTGGGCTATTTTTTATCAACTTTTGTCTTTACAGGTGTTCAACTTGCATTTGGATTAAATTTTTCAAAGGAGGCATCATGTAAACAATTTTTGAAGTGGAATTGTGTTAGTTTTCTGCTCATTTGGAGGAACAAACGAGGAAGACTTGTTTGTATAGGTCTTCAACTTGCAATTTGGATTGAATTTTTGAAAGGAGGTATCATGTAAATAGTTTTTTAATTGGAATTGTGTTAGTTTTCTACTTGTTTAGAGGAACAAAAGAGGAAGAATTTTGTCTTTGCAAGTCTTCAACTTGTAATTTGGATTGAATTTCTTGAAGACTTTCACTATTGGCATTCATTTGTGCATGAGAATTTTATAATCATGGGTTCACAAGCTCATAATAAGAGGAAAGATAGGAAGATGTATTGACTCCTAAAGAAATTCAAGCAAAGAGAGAGAAGGAGAAACAAAGACAAAGAGAAAGAAGAATGAGAATTAAATCAATTAATGATGGTGGAGCATCCAATTCCACAACTATTGAAGATAAAAACATTGAGGAGACCATGGTTATAGATGAAGCTAATTTGGAGGAAGTCAATTTGGAAAATAATATGATTATACAAACAAGTCCTAGTATGTCTTCAAATACCTCTTTCAATGCTATGGAGAATGTTTCAATAGGCACAAATCTAGGTACATCTTCAAATTCACATTTTAGTGAAATGGAAAATTCGTTTGTAGAAGTTTTACAAGATGTTGGACTTAACGATGTTGACATTGATAATATTTAGAGATAAAAAAAATTATAGAATTTGTTGAAAATAAATTAGAAAATGAAAATGAAAATTGTTTAAATTTTGTTGAAAATGAAAATGAGAAATCTTTTGTTGAAAATGAAAATGAGAATGATCTTTTTTGTTGAAAATGAAAACGAAAATTGTTTTGTTGATGAAAATGAAAATGAAAACCATTTTGTTGATGAAAATAAAAATCGTTTTATTGATGAAAATGAAAATCATTTTATTGATGAAAATGAAAATGAAAATATAGAATGTGATGTTGAATTTAATTAAAATATTTTTTTAAAAAAATGAAAGTGATGTTTTGGATAATCTTCCTAGTAAGATTATTGGAGGCAAATAAGAACACATGTGAATAGAATATACAAAAATAATTTTATCGTAAAAAAGCTTGCATTTCAATGTCAACTAATGATGCAATTGATGAGAATGCAAAAAATAAGAAAAGTGATGAAAACTTGTTAGGCTTTTTTGTTAAACCAAGAAGAAAATATCAATCATTAAAACATGTTTTGTCTACTGTTGCTAGTGCCATTCAATCTACTGGGAAAAATAGTCAATCCAAAGATAAAAATGTGACAAGAAGAGCTATAGCAACTACTAAAGTTAATAAAGCAACTTTGAATAAAAGAATGCTAAGTAATATTAGTGAAGTTCTAAAAATACATCCTAAAACATTGCTAAGAGTAATAAAAATAAGAGAAAGTATAGAAAATGATCCAATTAACCAACGTTGGAGTTTTAGTGGTCGACTCTCGAGGTCTAACATGAAATTGAATGTTCAAATTAAATATTTGATTGAAAAATATTCGCATGATAATACTAGGTATCATCTAATGCTAGAGATGTTTTAAAACTAAGAGTGGGGTCCAAAGTTTCTTGATCCTCATCCAAAATTCCTATTAGATACAACACAAACTGAATTTTATAGAAAAATTTGTGGTGATTTAGTGTTATCTGGTAATATTAAAATAAGTCAAAGGTCTTTTGAAAAATGTAAACCATAGTATGTAAAAAATAATAAGAAACAAATATCTTGTTGTAAAACGCATGTTCAATTTCATTATTTTATGATGTTTTTCAATATATATATTGTACTTTACATACTAACATGATTATACATGAATGTGGTATTAATATGTCACCTGAAACAATAAGGGAGTTTATATCAAGTTTGTTTTGTAAAAGATCTAATGGTAAAAATTTTTATTTAAGTTCTTGTATTTCTAGACAATGCACTAGTTGTGGAAATCTTTCATTATTAAGAATTTGTATGCATGAAAGTGTTGATAATGATTTTGGACAACAATTAGTAGATGTTAAAAGATTTAAGAATGTTGACTATTCTTTAAAAGATGGAAAAATAGGAAAGAATTGTGATTTAGTTATAGAAAAAGTCAGTGTACATGCATTCATAAGTGAATTTAAGAATAAGATTGTACCAAAATAATTCATGCACTCTCAAGATGCTTGATGTCTTGATGGCCAATTTTGCGCATGTAGAAAAAAACTTCCAATTGGTACTATACTTTCAGTGGTTGATTTTACTGAAAATTATACTCTAGCTCCATAAGAGGAAGTTCAATCATAGTATTATAATTCAATGCAAGTAGCTATGTTTGTCCATATTGTTTATAGACATGCAAATGATAGTACAGAGGATGATAGAAATTTTTTGAGGGAGTATCATTTTTATTTGGATGACAACCGGTTACACTCGTCAGAGTTTTTTCAATACTGTTTCAATATATTTTATATAAATTTAAGAGAAAGAGGAATTCAGATGATAGAACAACTCATATGGTCAGATAATTGTACGGGGTAGTTCAAGAATGCTTGAATGTTCTATTGGTTAAGTAGGGTTCACAAGGAACTTAATGTCCAACATATATGGAGTTTTTTTGAAGTTGGGCATAGTAAAGGAGAACATGATGGAGCTGGTGCATGTGTCAAAATAATTCTTTCTAGAGAACAATTGAAATTCAAGGATGTAGTAAAATTTAAAGATGCATGTGGGATTGTGGATTGGTGCAATACAAGATTATCTACACCTGGTTCGAGTGAGTACTCTACAATTCATTGATTCTTTTGGTTGGTTGAAGAAGACAACATTCTACCTAGAGTTGATTGTGAGACAATCAATGGATCTACTAAATGGCATTCATTTAAGAGTTTGACAACAAGTACATGGACTATCTAGACAATGGAGCTTGCATGTTTTTGTCAGTTTTGTATCTCAGGAGATTGGGAAGCATGTGAAAATACATAGTGGGTTGAAGAGTGGGAGCAAAGATTGTTGACACCTGCACACGCACACAATCAATATGAAAGAACTTTTGAAGACAATGATCAAGTGTTTGCATCTAAAGACTATGAGTGTGTTTCAAACCTTGTACAAGAAGGTAATTTAATTCAATTTATTTCACTTTATTAAGTTATTTTTAATACTATATTATTTATATGGATACACGCAAGTTATTAAATCAAATTTTATTTGTAGGACATGTGTATGTTATTGTTGCACCTGAGGGGAATGAAGAGGAAACCAAATATCAGTTGTCTCATTGTGTGGAAACTAAACATAAGTTAATGGCACCTTGAGAAGATGATGATGGCTATCATTATCCAACAGGTATGGTGATCCTCTTAAGACATCCCCTTAATCAAATTTTGATAACAAGTTTTTGATCCCCTTAAGAAGTTTTTTAGAACAAGTCTTTTATCCCCTTAAGAAAATTTTGAGAACTTATTTGATGATGCTTTATATTTTTTCCAATAGGATTGGTGGCGGTTGTTGGCACTTGGCTATGAAAATACTTGATAAGGAAGAATGGTCTACCTGCATTCAAAGATTATGAAACACATAAAAAGATTATACACTATTCACATTTGGTGGTGACAACAAATATAAAACTAGATCGGTATCATGGAAGACCTACAAATAAAGTGCTATGGAAAATTTCTATGGAAGAGGATGAGACAATCATAGATTCGTTGCAAAAAAGAGAGGATGCAAATGGTACAATGGAATAAGTAAATATAGGTAAATATAGTTTTAGTTTTATATTGTCCTTTTAAATAGATTAAATACATGTTTTTATATTGGCCAAGTGTGTTATTAGTTGAAATTGATTTAAATTTTCCTTTTATATATCCTTAAGCCATCATCACAAAAAGGAGAGTCCATGCATATTCAACCTAGACAACATGGAATACTTGGTAAAAATAGGCAATTATTAGTTAAATTATATTTAAATACATGTTTTGATTTATATTGATATTGCTTGCACATTAATAGTTAAAATTGATTTATTATCCTTTTTTTTATCCTTAAGTCATCATCGCATTCATCTCATACTTTGAAACAAAAAGGAGAGGATGCCTGGATTCAACCTACACACATGTGTGGAATACTTTTAAATATAGGTACTTGAGTTGTGTACATATAGATAGTTTTATATAAATTAAAATATGTATGTTTTGATGATTTCATTGATATTGCTTGTACCTTTTTTATATCAATTGGCGTGAAGACCTACTACATTCCGGGCACAAGTTTGAGATGTTCTTGAGATGGGATAGCCAAATTTTGTAAACATTGTTTTGAGACTTTGAAACTTTATATTTGATTGTATTATCACTAATTATCATGTATAAATTATTGTTAAATCAATTATATCCTTAATACATCATATTAGGACCCCTTAAGACATCCCCTTAAGATGCGTCATATTAGCACATATCCTAAATATTATACTTAATTATATCATTTGTTATGATGGGTCACCCTAAAGTATAATACTTGTTTATATCACTTAATATTTATACTTAATTATACTCTTCTTTGATCCCCTTAAGATGTGTAATATGAGAACATATCCTAAATATTATACTTAATTATATAATTTGTTATGATGAGTCACCCTAAAGTATAATACTTGTTTATATCACTTAATATTTATACTTAATTATACTCTTATTTGATCCCCTTAAGATGTGTCGTATTAGCACATATCCTAAATATTATACTTAATTATATCATTTATTATGATGAGTCACCCTAAATTATAATACTTGTTTATATCACTTAATATTTATACTTAATTATACTCTTCTTTGATCCCCTTAAGATGTCGTATTAGGACCCCTTAAGACACCCCCTTAAGACAACCTATAAATTAGTGTTGGATGTTATTATTTGTTTTAATAACTTATAAATAAGTGTTTTTTGTGGAACGTGAGGTCAAGAGGACTTTTATGTTCTTAAGTTTTCTCTAGCACTTTGCATGATTTGTAAATATGGGACTACATGATTTAATTTCAAAACTTTAGCCTATTTTTGGATAATTAAGTTCTTTAATATAATGTTGTAAAAGAACTAGGAAATATGGTGTATACTTATAGAACAAATTTTTTGATAAAAATCATTGCATTTTGATTGCTATTTATGTTCATTTTATAGAATTTATTAATGCTTTTGTTCTCTAATCTTGTATGGTATTGTTTATTTCTTAAAATTTCATCCTTTGTGGTATATAAATGGATTGCTTTTGTTTGTAGATTATGATTTGTTTTCTTATTTTATTATATCTAACCTATGTATTACAACCCCTTAAGACATCCTCTTAGGACCCCTTAAGATGTCCTATTAGGATGTGAATTGAATAAGTTCATTGACTAATTATCACTAATTATTGAATGTACATATCATGTATATCATGTATGGGATCACTAAATTTGTAAAGTACAAATATTAAAATGACCTATTAATTTCAACTTTAATTTCATGTTTATATTTAATTTCACATTAATGTCCCATATTAATGTCTTGACTATGAACATAAAATGCATAAATATACATGTGTAAATTAAAATTGAACAATAATAAAGTCCATTATTTACAATATATCAAGTGCATGAAACCAATATATTAAGTGAATGAAATCAAGTCCACCAAAGTACAACCCATGAACTAAAGTCTAACAAAGTACTTGACCCATGAAATATAAAGTCCAACAAAGTACATGAGAAACCAAATATGTAGTCCATGAAATAATCAAATATAACCCATAAAATCATGTTTAGGTCATGTATCATCTCTATAATCAAGAGACCTCTTCACACCATGTGGACTATGTGGATGACCTGAAACACTTTGTACAAGAGAAAGATGAAATCATATGTAAGATGATGAAAAATTATTTAATAAAAATTTAATTTATAATTCATCATAAAATTAAATTACCATCATATCTGGGTCTGGATTGTCTCTGGTGCACCTAGACCAACCTCTAAATTCTATGAATCAATCTACATATACAAGACAAAGAAAGTTGAAATTAGATGTAAGTCTACAATTAAAAATGATTTAATTCAATTTAATTTATAATTTATCATATTTAAATTTTACTATAATATGAGGTTGTGCACCCTCTACTTTAGGACCTATTTGTACATGCTCGACTACAAGATGTGTCTCATGCTATAAAAGAAATTTAACATGAATGAGATCATATATATATATATATATTTAAATTTAATGAAAGTTATTCACATGTATAATTTGTAATTGACTTTAAATATAATAAAAAAATTAAATTACCATGATATCTGGAGCTTGCTCTGCATGTCCTCCTAAAGGTGTAACTATGACTGAGTCATGGTAGAAATTTGCAATAACAAATTTCTATAAGATCAAATTTAAAGCATGTATACCTGAATTAGGTTAAAATATATATATTCAAGTTTGCACATTTTGTGTAGAATTTTTTTTAAACAACCTGAAATTCAAAGGCCTCACAAGTAGAGGAATCATCTAATAAATTTTTCTGATGCCCATTCTCATTGTCATATCAACCTAGACATACATATATACATTTAACGCTTATAATATTTACAAGTGTACATGCACATTTGATATATAGTGAATTCAAAATTCATAATTGAACCTATAGTAATGTAAGTTAAACAATTTACAATATAAATGTTCCTACCCCTGATTTGCGACACTCGACAGTGCAGGAGTGCTCGACAACCCCTCGGGTGGAATTGACATGGAAGTTGATTGACTCCCCTAAACCAACATAAATATTTAAAACATATGTTCATGATTGAATTATAAATTTAAAACTCAAGTTAAAAATTATTTCATATATAATTTATAAAATTCAAATCCAAATACCCCATAAGGGTTGTCGACTAGTATTGGTGTCGATATATGTACTCACAGTGCAGATGATTTCCCCATCGTTAGTGTCATCTATACACCAAATAGTTTGATTGTTAAAATGTATTGCAATTTTTTTTTATATATACATTTATTAAAATTCTTATAAATTCAACATGTAGATGCATATTTATACCTATGTCGCACTGTCCTCAGGGTGATGGTCTGAAGTAATAAATTCTACAAATGAACTAAAGTGACTAGATGATCCACCAGAATCTCCACGTCCACCCAAACTAGGTGTGGCCTAATCAGGTCCATAGCATAACTGATGGCAACAAGTACATACATGTGGTCTCAACACTCCTGGAGTGGTACTAGGACCAACTCCATAAAAAACTCCTCCATCATCATGGTCTCTATGCTCCCTACCCACTATCGCAAAAGCATGTTGATCAAGGTCTCTTGCGAGCATACTAAGGGATCCTAATGTCGATACCATTGCACATTGATGCACAGGTGTAGGAATGGAAGGACCAAGAGGAGCAACAAGGGGTTGCGCATGCATAGGGCATTGGGGACCAACCCTTACCCCTAACGTCTACTGTGGCATGTCACCACCAACACCTTGAAATGATTTAAAATCAAAATAATTGGGCTTTTGAGCCATAACAAAATCTACATATAGTTTTCTCAAAAAATATAATGGGACCTCTAGATTAGTGTGTGGTGGATTGTCAAATACCATATACCATTGATCCCAAAAATGTGCATTCACCTATGGATGTATACACCACCTCATGGATATTCTAGATTTATTCGCAAGAATGGGCTGCTTAGTTTAGGGTCGATAAAATAAGGGGCTAGACGGGCTTTTGTTATTTTTAGGTCTAAAATTTGTTTATATGGGAGACCATCTACATAAAATCATCGCATCTCCTCTCTATCTCATTGATGCCTATCTAAATCAAAATCAATAGTCCTAATGGAATCGACAATGTTTTGCATTGCAGATGCAAAATGTCTCACATGTGGTGGAATCAATTCTTGATATTTCATAGCATTTATTTGGTCTTGAATGGATGCCACTTGTTCATTTATGTGTGCTCGCAAGCAAGCCTCATTTGATCCAGCGATGGAGGTGGAGGGGAGGTGGAGGGGGTGGAGGTGGAGCCTAGGGTGGAGGTGGAGGTTGCTGAGGTGTTGGATTGATGATATCATCAATATTAAATTGATCCATTATATCTATATAACTACTCACCTACATTAAATTATACAAAATTAGTTCATATAAACTTACAAAATTGCTGGAAATAGTTAAATTTGAAATGTGTACATACAAATTTGTTTAAATAGGATGTGCATACATATACATACGCATACATACATTGATTGGACTTGAGAATGTGTATACAAATTTCAAAATTTAACATGTACATACATTTAAAATAAAAACATACGATGCATAATGCATGCATACATCATTCAACTACACTATGTGTACATACAAATCTCCAAATTTAAGATCTAGAACTACATGCAATTGCACATGTACATGCTAAAAATAAACTTGAAACATTCACAAAAAGCTCATTTATGTCTAACACACATATATATATATATATATATATATATATATATATATATATATATATATATTACATTTTTCCAACAAGACAAATCATGATCTAGTAGATAGTCATAAAATCTGTACTATTATAAATTCATCTTATAAGTTGATAAATTCAACCAAATTCATAAATTCATGTCACTAAAAATATTCATCCAACCAAAATCACAAATTAGTCACTAAAAATATCCATCCAACCAAATACATAAATTCATCACACAAAATATCCATTGAACCAAATTCATAAATTCATAACTGCAAGATCATTGTCTTAATTGATAAAGTGTTGCATCTCTCTACTGCATCTCTTTGTTTATTTGTGTTTTCCTTTTCAAAACTGGAAGTTCTCCTCTCCTCTAGCCATCTTCAATGCTCATCTAAGATCCCATCCATAGCCCTAACAACATCAACAACATTTTGCATCCTAGATGCAAACATCCTCAAAGGTGGTGTGATACATTCTTCATTTTGAATAATGTTTGATTTGATGTTGAATGGTTCTAACATTAACATTGATTCACGCTTGCAAGTGAGCACCATCGATTTTAGATGATGGAGGTGGGGGGTTATGAGGTGGAGTGGGTGGAGATGGAGGTGAAGGTGGTGGAGATGGAGGGCATGGAGGTGGATTACAGATATTATTGAATTGATCCATGTGATCTCTAAGATATAATTGAACTTGCATTAGATTTTCAATTTCAAAATGCAAGATACATGTTTAGGAAATACCCTTTAACCATTCAATATAAATGGCCTAATTGAATACAAATGATAAAATGTGTAAGCCTCATTTATTTCTAAGGCATGTTACTTGAATGAAAAAAATTAACTATTAATATATAGGACAATTAATGAATGTTTTAAGGTTTATGGTTTAGAGTTTAGGATTTAGGATTTAGGGTAATAGGATGGCTTAAGGGAATCTATGTAGTAAGGTCCTAGGTCAAAATGATGGTTTAGAGTTTAGAGTTTAAGGTTTAGGGTAATAGGATTGCTTAAGGGGATCTATGCAGAAAGGTCCTAGGAAAAAATGACATGGCTTAAGGAATAAAATTTGGTGGAGTTTCCCAAGGCAACAAAATTATTATTTTAAGGTCCTAGGACAAAATGAACGCTTTAGGTTTCAGGTTTTGGATTTTAGAGTTCAAGGTTTAGGGTTTAGGGAACTTAGGGTGAAGTTTGGGTGGCCCTTGGAATAATGGACTTGCAAGTTAGTGAACAACATTTTCTTGTGGAACTGTTGGTTGAGATAGCTCTTGTTTTGGTTGACCAACCTCTCATGAAATCTCATTCATATTATAATCTTGCACAATCTTATTATTGTTAAATTTGGTTACCTTGGGAAACTTCACCAAATTTTGAGAATTTCTTTGATCCCCTTAAGAAATGTCATATTAAGACCCCTTAAGACATTTGTTTATGGTTTAGGGTGATAGGATGGCTTAAGGGGATCTATTTAGTAAGGTCCTAGGACAAAATGACATGGCTTAAGTGAATAAAATTTGGTGAAGTTTCCCAAGGCAACCAAATTTCATTAAGGGCCTAGGAAAAAATGATGGCTTTAGGGTTTAAGGTTTAGAATTTAGAGTTTAGGGTTTAGGGTAATACTATTTATTAAGGGGATCTATGTAGTAAGGTCCTAGGAAAATTTGACATGGCTTAAGGGAATGGATTTTGGTGGAGTTTCCCAAGGCAACCAAATTTCATTTTAAGGTCCTGGGAAAAAATGAATGCTTTAGGGTTTAGGGTTTAGGGTTTAGGGAACTTAGGGTGAATTTTGGGTGGCCCTTGGAATAATGGACTTGCAAGTTAGTGAACAACATTTTCTTGTGGAACAGTGTATTGAGATAGCTCTTGTTTCGACTAACCAACCTCTAATGAAATCTCATTCATATTATAATTGTGCACAATCTTATTATATTTTTTAATTTGGTTGCCTTGGGCAACTTAACCAAAATTTGAGAACTTATTTGATCCCCTTAATAAATGTCATATTAGGACCCCTTAAGACATCAATTTATGGTTTAGGGTAATAGACTGACTACTTTATGAATATTTTTTATTTTATGAATAGACTGACTATTTCCACAGTAGAAACACATAATTATGTATTATAAAGATTGAGTTTGATGTATACTTTAACTTGATTTTTTAAATTATTAAATATAAGATTATTTTATTTAATGTATGTTTTTCATCAATATTGATTGTGTGTGTGTATATATATATATATATATATGAATTTTAATATATACTATGATAAAGTTGAATATTTCCCACTTAAATGAATTTTATGATATAAAATGTATAATAAAATTAGTTAATGTTGAATCTTATTTTATTTTGGATTGTTTGGAATTGAAAGAACCTAAAAGAAAGAAAAGAAAAATATTTAGATTCTTTTAGTGTCTAGGTAACTAGTGCAAATTGATATTTTAGACTAAACTAGAAGCCTAATTAATAACTAATTGACTAGAATGAGAGTTAATATTGTCGAAAGACAAGAGACAACACATGCAAATAAGAAATGGAAACAAGGCTTGACTAAGAGAGGAAAAAACATAAAATAGAAATGAATGCACATATTATCTAATTAAGTGACAATTGGAAATGGATTGTACAAGGATTTAGGAATTTTCTAACTAAATTTGCAAACAAACATTGAAAACTTATCAATTGTAATGATCCACTAGTCCCACAAGTAAAGTTTAACATATTGTTTTCTATTCTAATTATATCTATGTTCATAACATTTAATTGATTGTCTCTTGATGAATACACATTTAAATTTATAATATTTATCAAATCCTATTTCATTGTCAATATCAAGGACCCTAATTTACAATGAAAATGTTCAATTTAAAACATTTAAGCAATGCAAATCAATTTTTTTAATTATCAAATATTCTTGAGCTTGAAATCAAGGTTTTCATTTGAATGCAAAATGTTTTGTTTGATTTCAATTTAGGGTTTAGCAAATTTTTTTGTTTGAATTGAATATAGGGTTTCAAGAAAAAATTAGGTTTTTCAATGCAATTTTTGTTTCATTTCAAATTAAGTTTTTCAATGCAATTTTTTTTGTTTTCTTTCAATTTAGGGTTTTCAAATGCAATTTTTTTTGTTTCTACAAGGTTTAATTTCATTTTTTATTATATCTCTACAAATTATCAATTCTCCTATTACACCTAAATAAAATACATAAAATGTTAAATAAACTAAAAAAATATATGCTAAAACCTACTTTTGTCTCATAAATTTCAAAAAAACACTAAAAAAACACAGATAAATGTAGATGGAGGCATACCTAGAGGTCAAAGGTCGCTATCATCCTTGCCACTATCTCTGTTAAATCGGGATCCCAAACTAATGACTGAGTTTCAATTTTTTTTTAAAATAAATACAACTTAAAAATGGGATCTCATTTTGTAAATATTGGGATCCCATTTCCCATCCATCAGTTCAGGATCCTTTAATAAATGGGATCCTATTTAGAATTTAGGCTCAGGATCTCAAAGCTAAATGGGATCCCGATTTTTAAAAGCGGTATCATGTTTTTGCAATGTCAATTTCATTTTTTTGCCTAAGGAAAAAACTTCCATGTTTCATGAACTCAACTTCTTGCACTTACCCAGATGATAAGCGTTATGTGTTTCATGATGATAGTAATGCATTTAAAAGGACTCTTGTGCATGAAATTATTAGAATATTATTTTTGGTGTACTTTCTTGGTGTGCATGTACCTCATTATCGTAAGGATGCATTATTGCATGTATGAATGAAATTGTTAAATTATATGTGAATTTGACCTAGTAAATCATTTAGGATGATGACTTAAATCCCTAGATTGCATTACTCATAGTTTTTTTGTAAGAACCTATGTGGTTAATACCTTGTAGCATCTTGAGGAAGTTTATATGGGACAAGTGTGTATTATACTCTATATTTGTGCTCATAGTTCATATTAACCTATCTTTCTTATTGAGTTATTGTGTGTTAAAGTGGATCCCACCTCATGTGTAACCTTCTATTGTGGATTGTGATGTTTAAATCACCCTACCTTACATAGTGGGGTAACTAAGTTTATAATGTAAATTATAAATCATGATGGTATTGTGTTGGTTGAGCCTAGTTCCTTCATTGTGTTGACCTTGATAAGTATGTGGATATCATTGTATCAAGTTTGTGATGTAATATTATGTAAGTCCCTTGTGTGGGTAGTCCTTGCATGGATGAATGATTAGTTATTCCTTGTATAAGTTAATGTGTTCTTATTTGGGAATCATAGTACTCTTGCATGACCTTGTCTTGTGAGCAAGAAATATAAGTGGTCATTTGCAATACATCATTGAGGTTATAATATTACAAGTGAATGTAACATACTAAGAGAGTCTAACTTTCGCATATAATGTGTGAATTCCTTTTTCATATGTCTTCTTGTAGAATGCATCAAATTGAAAATATTTGCATGTTGAAAAAGTGCATAGATGCATGTATTGATATTAGAATTAAAGCATGAAAGTGAATTTGAAGGGGACTTGATGTGTAGAATGTTTGGCTAAATTCTCTAGCACACCTCAGACAAAAGGTGTAGTGTAGCTATTTACTCCCTCCTTGTGACTAGTGTTAGTCACTTAGTTATGTGAAGTGTTTCAAGTTGATGAATTATTTGATTTATTGATGAAAATATATCTTGTGTCACAATGACCAGCATTTGTATTTTGGGTTTTTCTTATGATCAAAATTAGTCACCAACTCTTTTGACTATCGATTTTGTGACCCTTGGTCACACTTGATTTATTGTTAAAATTATCCACATTTTTTACTTAGTGTTGAATTTAATGACTCTTCTCTCTTTTGAGTTTTATTTTAAATCATTTGGTGATTATTCCAAATTTTTGACATAGTTGGTTCTATGTTGTGTTAAGTGTTGTAAGCTATCAATTTCACCATTAATAATGATAGAATGTTCAAGGTAGTAGATTGTAGAGAACACACCGATATTGTATTAATATCATGATTAAATTGTGTTTGTAAGCTTTTGATGAGTGGCATAAATGTTTCTATGTATGATGAATGATATGATATGCATTATGTGGATAATCATGAGAAGATGTAAATTTCCCTATGTGACTAATATTAATGTATTATTTCCATTCATTTAAGATGTGCTAAATTAAGGAAATATTGTCTTCTTGTATATGCTTGATATGCTTGAGTATGAGTGATTGTAGTTTTTACTCTAGGATAGGTGTCGAATGTGGAAAAATAGAGGACTTCCTCTTTTCAAGAGAATTCCAATATTTTCAAGTGCTTTGGCCAAATCCAATATCATTGAAAAAGATGATTTAGCCTAGAAAAATTTATTTAATATAGTTCTCTACCACATCTTTTAAATAAGACATTGGTATATCATATATATGCATATAGATATTATAAGTTGCACCACATTCCCCCTACCCAAAATATTTCGAGGTAGATAGGAACTTCATGCAGGGTTGGTAGATCTTCAGGTAGGAAGAACTCTGTGGAAGTATAAACCATATGGTTGGGTGGAAAAGCACCCAATTCATGATTTCATATTTTGACTAGCCATGTGTGGGTTGATTGCAACTAGAGACTTCATAGATTATGTCCACATATCATTATTTGTTATTTACTTGTATTATACACCATCATTGGTATAGTGTTGTGTTTTTTTATGTGAAGATGTAACATGTACTATAGTTATTTATCACCTTGTGAATATCTCTATTGAGTTAATTATGGCTTATCTTTGACTCATGTATACATTGGCATTCTCCATATATGACCAAGTTGTGATCTATTTTAAAGCTATTCATAGTTAAGATTTGTAGTCTTTTTCCTTACAATATGTGATATTTCCATGAGGTATTGATATTTGAATGAGCTATAAATAGCACAAGTATGTATAAGGAAAGATAAGAACATTGAAGAGGAATAACAAGAAACCTGGTCAACTTATCAAACTACAAGGGTATGGTAAGCATAGGTATGTACATGTACATGAGTACAATTTTGAAGTTGTGAGAAATATATAAAAAAAAATATTTCTATTGTTTAAGCATTGAGATGAATTAAATCTTAATTAGATACGAAGAAATGTTTCAAAGAATCCTTGAATTGATTTTGATTATGGATACTAACATGACCTAAAGTGTAGTGTTTTTTCCATGAGTGCTAGAGAAATAACATCACCATCACAAGGGAGGGAACATTGTTGGAGAGATGTAACCTAGCTTTGTGAAAATGAAAGGTAGTAATGGAATACACACTCAAAAATTATTGCATGATCATTCTTTCAAATGAGTGTGTCATGTCTTATGTTTGATTATGTGGAATGTGTAATTAGTTAATTTTAATTTAATGGAGATGTTAAACGAATTAAAATAAAGGCTTCAAAAATTATATAGATATGTTACCTTTCAAATATTTCAATTATCTAGTAAAATAGGTCACTTTTCTACTAAGTGTCCTTTCAGAGGAGTTAGTGATGAACAAAAAGAGTATAGGCCCTATCTAAAGAGCTATAAGAAATCCAAGAATAAGAAGAAGAATTATCATAAGTATAAGAAAATACTCTACTCTAAGGAAGATAACTATTCATTTGATGAATGCGATCACTACTACTCAGGAAGTGGTAGTGAAAGAGAGGATGCTAGATATTCATGATGACAGAGACTATAGATAGTGATATATAGAAAGATTAAATTCCAAAGATGATGAAGAAGATGAAAAAGTTTATTTAGAAGGAGAACTTACTACCCTAGATGAGCTAATGAAATCAAGAAAGGAAAATTAGAAACAGCTGAAATTAAATGACTCATAAAAGGTGATTATAGATCTAAAAGTTCAGATAGAAGAAGAAAAGAGGATAAAAGATGTTTTGAAAGAAAAAGTAAAAGTAAAGGAATTGGATTGTGAAAGGCTTGAAGTGGAAGTGGTATTTAAATTTGCTTGACGTCATTATTTGAAACAACTCTAAGTATAATATGAACATGGTATAAGAATATTAAATATATAAATTGTGTTTCTATTTTTCAGTATGTAATTTATTCTAATACACATATGATAAAAGATGGTCAAATAAAGAATGTACAAAAATCGCTAATGTAATTAGTACAAAGGATTGGTATGGATATTTTTAAATTTTTTTTAAAATATATAATTTTATTAGTTATTCAATAGAATTAAAGCATAAAACTCAAATCCCAAATGTATAGCTACCTTAACATAATTGAAAATAGTAAAATTATTTATAATCTTTGAATGCATAAAGATTGATCTCTAGCTTGGACACATGTATAGTTTTGAATAGATTTAATAATCAAAATTTATGAAAAATGTATCCAAAAGACAATTTCAACTTTGTGATACATTGTGTTTGAAAATGATAATAATTGTAATATTACGATTAATGATTAAAAAAATAGAGTTTTAAAAATTAGACATCCTCTAAAAAAATTTGTAATATAAAATTTTCAACCATATCACAAATGTGGAGTTTTTTAGTGGCTTCCACCATGAATTTGTAGTTGTAAGTTCAATCCTAAAACCAAATAAAACAAGAGGGAAATCCAAATCTAAAGAACTTTCCATATCTAGTTTGGACATTTAATCTAATTAAATATGTTGAACTTGACCCAATATTAAATATGATTGGATATCCAATAAGGATTAGTGTTAGAGTAAAGGTTTTAACTTAATTATATTAATTAAGTTACCTTTATTCCTCTCATAAGATTTCACTTTAGTTGCATATTGTGACATTTAATAATTATATTAATTATTAAATGTCTACTTTTTAGGGTTTCTTTAGGGTTGCACAATCTCCTTTTATAAGGATTGATCATTGTATTTTACTCACTCTGATTAATACATTTTCAGCTTTCAGAGCACCCTTGCCTTTTGTCTCGAATGTCTTCTTTCTGTGACAGTTTATTTGCATGCAGGTGATCTTCGGGGTCTATGAGGTTGGCTTTCACAACTTCAACTTCAACATGGTATCAGAGCGTGGATTTAGCAAACACCTTCTCGATTTATGAGGTTTTCTTCTTCAACAAGGGTTGCAGGCTTCAGATCTGAATCTCCTTTGCTCATTTTGCAAATTTTGGAGGTGGGCATCTTTCGAAGCATTTTGGCGTGAATCAAACCTCTCTATTGAATCCAGAGCTGCCAGGGGGTGTTCAATTTTTCAAAGCATTTTCAGCCTAAACGGACCTCACTATTACATTCAGAGCTGCCAAAAACCTAAAGATCGACTGTAAACTCGCCTATATTTGGTTCAGTTGATTTTTGAGGCAAATTTTTTTATTGGGCCCATACGGCCGTGCACGTGGATCGAGGTAAAAAAATTCATCAAAAAATTTATTTATTTTTTTGCTGCATAAAAAATTGCAGATTTTTTATTGTAAAAAAATTATTTTTTACAAAGCTTTAAAAATTTAAAAGCTTTACAAAGTTTTTTTACTTCAAAAAAAAAAACAAAAAGTAAACAAGGAAGGGTACCTACCTACACAGACATGTGCAGGCGTACCTTCCCATGGGTACATTTTTTATGATTTTTTATTTTGTAAAATCAATGTTTTTTTATATATTTTTTTTGTAAAAAAATATAATTTGTAAAGTTTTGTTTTTTTATGCAAAATAATGTTTTATTGGAGGAGCTTTTTTCCAGCATCACTAAAACTGGTGGACCTCCAGATCTGGAGGTGTTTTTCCTAAATTTGGCGGAGTTTTCTTTTTTGCCCACTCAGCCCCTCTCTGTTGGGCTTTTCAAATTTGCACCCAATATTCCAAAGGTCATATCTTGGCCATACGGTGGGCTTTTTTAGTGCAATTTCTTTTGAAATGGGGTGGAATTTCATGCTCTTCGCAGTGGTGCAGGTATTTTCTAGTTTTGAATTCTGGTTTTTTTTCTAGAATTCTATTTTATCAGTGTTGTAGCTGTTCAGTTCTCATTTTGGAGACTTTGACGGGCCATATCTTCTACATCCAGACACTTTTTTGGGTGTCATTTTTTTTAAACTGCATGTTTTTTCGTGTACTTCATCATGGTGCTACCAGTTTCCTCTTTTTCTATAAGAGAATTGTATTTTCAGCATGTTGTCTTATTTGGACATTGTAGACATTATGGGCTCACATTGCATGTATTTCTCTTTTGTAAACGCACTGAGATAAAGTGCCTCAGCATTGTATGTTTAGTATTGGGTTTCTTGCACATCACTTTGTGCCATATTTTGTACTTGCATTGTATTATAAAGTACCATGAGGGGGTTGTGTAGTGCCTTTGTTTTGTCATCACACCTTTGTCCGGTGAGTGTCCCTGCACGATGACAGTGGATCCATATGATTCCAGCCGTATGTATGTGTGCTTTGTTTTGCACACCACTTTTTCAGTTGCAGGTGCTTTCTTGTACACTTTCAGATGCTCTTGGTTCCTCTTCATGCACTACTTTTTGGCATTTAGTTTCAGTGTACCTGTCACGCCTCTCCCTTTTCAGCATTATGGGGGCGTATCTACTGTTGGTGTTAATGCTTCTTTGGTTTCGCCTTGGAAGGAATCTTCCATTTCCTCAGTTGATCAGTTCTCTTCAGGCTATTGGTACTTGTACCATTTGTATCTTCGTTCCAGGTGTTTGCCTTTGTTTTCCATCTGATTCGAGTAGTGTCGTTGGGGGCACTCATGTAGATTGTTGTCTTATTGATCCTGATCATCCTATCTTCAGAGGAGGTTCTTCGGCACCGTAGTAGTCATCTTTTGATAGAGTTTGCAGCTTCTTATGCTTCTGTGATGTTCTACATGTTCTTCTTTTTCAAGACATTTCCTTGATTTGAAGGCTTCTCAGTCCTTCAGTCATCTTTGATCTCATTGTAATTATTAACGGGAGAATATATGTAGCTTTCATATCTTCTTGAAATTTTTTCTCTCTTCTGTAGCTTTTTCTTGTTGAAGATAATTGCACATTTGTTTTGCAAATCTCTTGCGTGGAAGGTGTCTTTGTTTGTGTTTGATCCTATTACAAAAGATAAATACATGCAATGTGAGCCCATAATGTCTACAATGTCCAAATAGGACAACATGCTGAAAATACAATTCTCTTTCATGCACTACAGGATGTTACACAACATTTCAATGGATCTGTCAGGCTCTCTAGTTAGCATTATGGGGGGTATTATACTATTCATGTTAATGCTTCCTTGGTTTTTCCTTGGAAGGAATCTTCCATTATCAGTTGATCAGTGTTTTTTAGACTATTGGTACTTGTTCCATCTGTATCTTCGTTCCAGGTGTTTTCCTTTGTTTTCCATCTGATTCGAGTAGTGTCATTTGGGGCAATCATGCATATTGTTGTCTTCTTAATCCTGATCATCCTATCTTTAGAGGAAGATCTTCAGCACCATCATAGTCATCTTTTGATAGTTGTTTGCAACTTCTTCTGCTTTAGTGATATTCTTTATGTCTTTCATCTCTATTTGGAGTAGAGTTTTTCCCATGAGGTTTTCTCTATTTCTCCACTTTATAGAGATTTGGTTGTATTCGGGTACCTAATCAGGCCTAGTTGTCGGGACCCTTGTTTGCTTTCATGCATTGTAGTTACCCTTGCTTTCTTGCACATGTTTGTAGCTGCACTCTTGCTCATCTTAAGGGGGGGTGTTAGAGTAAAGGTTTTAACTTAATTATATTAATTAAGTTACCTGTATTTCTCTCTTAAGATTTCACTTTAGTTGCATATTGTGACATTTAGTAATTATATTAATTATTAAATGTCTACTTTTTAGGGTTTCTTTAGGGTTGCACAATCTCCTTTTATAAGGATTGATCATTGTATTTTACTCACTCTGATTAATACATTTTCAGCTTTCAGAGCACCCTTGCCTTTTGTCTCAAATGTCTTCTTTCTGTGACAGGTTATTTGCATGTAGGTGATCTTCGGGGTCTGTGAGGTTGGCTTTCACAACTTCAACAATTAGGTATTTGAACCTACCTGTAGTTTTATTTAGAAAAAATACACCCAAGTCTTACTACAAATTCCATCCTTATACTTATATATCCACCCATAAAATACCTAGGAACTCAATCCATATTGGAGTTTATATGACCATGTTGTTCAACAATAACAAAATCCCAGGTCTATAGGGAAAGACAAGGAACTAAATCATACTAAAACTAATATTTAAGGATGTCATACACATCATTAGATTCGTCAAAATATATTATATTAATACCTTTTTATTGTTTTCAAAAATGTCTAAATGCATAGTAGGAGGGAGGACTCATTAAATGTTATCCCAATTATAGAGCATGTATTTTGAGAAAATTGTTCACATAAAATAACCTACTAAAGTGAAACAGACAAGAAATTTGTAAGCACTATAAAATTCAAGAATGGGAAAAATCCAATTAAGAGAATCATTAAAGCTCTTACCACTTGGAAGACCTTAGGGACATAGTTCCTAAGTTCCTTACTCTATAGTTTTATCTTCAAAATCTCAAAATATAATAATCTCTACATCAATAGTCCAAAGTAAAGTCTTGAACCTATTAAATAGGCCTAAACCACTTAAGGGAGAGAAAGCTATATAAAAAGGAACAATACATGTAACATGATATAAGAAAATACATTGAAAGGAAGGAAATTCATTTGAGAATTAGATACAAGGGCCAAGTAAATCATTCCCAACACCAATCTTCTCAAATTCAGACTTTGTTGAGAAATAGGATAAACTACTACAATAAAAAAATATTTTCTTTGTATGAAAATATGAAATACTCATTATAATATGATGTGATTTACTTTAGATTAATTTGTGAGGATGTTTAAATCATAAAATAAAAAATTAGTAAGCACATGATAAATATGACCCTAGAATGTCAGTATTGGCATGGTGTGATGGTTTATAGGTGGCATTGTTGTTCTTGCCACCAAGGTTCAAACCCCGTTGGGGTGGTATTGTTGTATCTGGTTCATAGCTCCGGTCAAAAGCATTTACCCCTTGAATAAAAAAAATAAAAAATATGACCCTAGAATATACCCATAGAGAAACTCTTTTAGTCAAAAAACTCCACCACCAATGAGAGCACAAGCTTGTATTAATCTAATAAAAATGTGTTATTAGCCAATAGGCTACATATAGTGTGAGATTTGAGCTTTAAACAAGTTGCATGCCTCAAACCACTGTTGAGTCATCAAAAAACAAGTTTTATCTATCATTTAATGATAAACCAACCATCATTGAATGGTAAAAGACTCCAAAATATCAAGTGAAAACCTCCAAAATCTCACTTATCATGTAAAATACAAATAAATATTGATTTTCCACGATGGGAACATTCTATTTCCATTTGAAATATTTTTTATTAATTTGGTGACAACTATCTTTTTCATTTAGATTGTTTTATGGTTTAAATCTAAGTTTATTTCATTACATTATTTAGCACTTATTATTAATTGTTTAATCCAACCACATACAAATAGAATTTATAGCACATGGCTTCCATACACACCCATGCACAAACATGCCCTCTCTAACATATTAACCTACATGCAGTTTTCTATCAACATAATCCTTGAAACTCCTTTAAGTGCAAATGCCAGTATTCAATACATCCAACTTCTTCCTTTTTTGATAGAACTTTCACTCTAACCAACCTTTAAATGAAAAAAATTTACTAGTTAGGAATTTAGAACCCAAATTATTACAACTCAACACAACCAATTAAAAATCCACTCTTCAACTATTTGTTAACATAGAGCATGAAAATGTGCTTCACTATGTTTATCAACTAAAAAACATAGTTGTCTCCTTCATGCAAGTTATTGTCAATGACATTTTTTTTCCAATGTACTCCATATTCCCTTCCACCCCTAAACGTTTCAATTGTATGTCACCATACTCCACGATTATTGTGATGCACAAGTCTTAATTCTAACTCCTTATTTGGTAACTAGTTGTCTCCAAAAAAAGTTGGAATGGTTTGTAACACTTTTAGAACATAAAAAATGAATTGATTTTATCCTAGACTACACTAACCTCAATTAAAATGATCATCATAAGCCTTTCTATATTTTTGATAGAAACAAAAACTTACAAGGAAGAAAACTTTGGATGTTGCACTCTTAGTTAAGGTCACTAAAAACGTTGGTTCCATACATTTCATAGGGTTGAGAACTACAAGGGCCTCTATTTGCATGGAGGAGGGGATTCCTTCTTCAAAAACACAAGATCTATGCATGTGAAGAGAAGCTTAGACAAAGCATGTAAATTGTTTGATTGAATGCCTCAAAGGAATGAGTTTCACTAAATGCAACAAAAGGCTATAAAAAATTTCATTCAAACACAAATGATAGATATAAATCTAAAACACGCACCCTCCTTATCTACACCAAAATGGGAAGATTAAAATAGGGTAAGTACATCTATCAAAGTATAGAAGACAATGAAAATTGTCAAATGTTTATAGTTACAACCACTCAGGTAGACATGTATACAACATGTGAGGGAAAAGATAAGACTCATACTATTAACATAATGCCTAACGGAAAAAATCATGATTGTAGGATTTGAACAAAGTCAATTTTTAGAAAAGGCTATTGAGACTTTCAAACAATTTCAATAGGTAGAAATTAAGGAAAACCCTACAACCTAATGGAAATGGAACCCCTAAAAATGCTTTGTGTTCCATCTCAAAATTCTACAAAATTTGGTTACTTTCATATCCATGGGCTTGGTGTTTGGTTTATTGTCATACCTTAGGGTTTTTATTGTTAAAACCCTTCCTAAATAACCCTTAAGTCTACATCCTCACCAATGTTATAATTTGTTGTTGACCCCTTATCTTTGGTTCTCAGTTGTTAAGTCACAACTTATGCCATCGAGTCCATTTTGCTACTAGACCCTGAGTATTAATGATCTCGGTCGTTGCTTGTCGCTTTATTAAAAATATTGCTTTATACTAATGTGGGTTGATGTTCATTCAAAATAATTGTCGGGCCTTAGGTTTGAGCATAAATTTTCCATCATTTCCAAAAAGTTTCGGCCTTAATCCTTATGTCCCTATCTATTGTATGCCTACAGTGGCCCCCTTTTATGAACTAACATTTGGCATGTGCAGATTTATGGTTTTATGAGGATCATACAATTATCATAGAAAAATCCTTGTTGTTCCCTGTTCCTCCTCTCTATTCCATTTTTCATTAAAACAATTTGATGGGTTGGCGAGCGAGCGCCATGTTCCTCTCCATTGGCGGGCCTAACACTTTTGAGTGGTCGGTAGATAATGAGTTAACAGGATCTATAGTGGTTATTTGGTGGTGTTTCATTATCATGGTCATTCCCCACCACCCCATTTATTTTGGCTTCACATTAAAATAATGCCACAAGCTAGTGGGTTGAAGACATGTGTCCCATTGTTGAAGGGACCCATCAGGCTTTGAAAGCATATAAATACTCCACTTGGTTGAGATCAACAGTTGAGGGTAGATGATGTGGGTCAATCTTGACCACTCCCTACCATCCCATGGGGGACCCACCTTTGCTTCTTGTCTCTCAGCAAGGAAGTGGGCAAGCGCCACGTGGAGTAGTCTAAAAGGTAGAACTAACATTAGAGGGGGAAAATATTAAAGAAAAATCTTGCTATATGGGATAAAGTGTGTGCCATTAAAATGATTTCTTTCAAACGTGTTCAAGCTATGAGGAAGCTCTTATTATCTCGGCCTTCAATTCTATCAAAAGATTGTACATGTGGGCAGTGGTTTTGTCTTAAGGTTGGCACACGTTGAAGGACTAAGATTTAATCTTGGTTGTTCCCCGCCACCTCATTGCCAACGGTTGTAAACAAGATAACTCTCACGAACAGGTGGAAAACTTGACACAATAGGTTATCTGATGGTGCTTAGTGGATGGTGGAGCCTGCAAACAGGGTGGATGCTTATCCATATGGGTTTTTATGATTGGGTAAAGGCAATGGATGCATGCAAACATCTTTTTCAAAAACTAATTGCTTTGATTTGGATTACCAATCTATCTATCTCATTGCATGATCAGTGGCTAGGATTTAAAATCAAGTGGTTGATTTTCAACTTTCTCGCGTGAGATTCCTATGAGCATTAATGGTTGACACACTCCAATTGTTTGATATAATGAGAATTATCATCCAATTTATTTCACAATTGCAATCATTAGGAGTTGATAAATTGATCTTGATTCTAAGAAGAAAGCGTTAGGAGCTTTAGCAAGTAGTTGCGGAGGTGTTGAAGATAGTTCTCTCGCGTAAGTTGGTATTCACATTTTTATGTGTTGACTGTGCATCAATTGGCTGGTCTGGGAAAATTGTTGTGGGCTCTGTGGATTTTAGTTACCTAGGGTTTGTAGGGGTTTGATGGTTTGCAGAATTTAATTTAAGTTGATAGGTTTTGTGTGAGGTCTTGAAGTGTCTTTGTCCTACAAACTTGTAAGGTCTCTATTCAAAAATTCATAAACTTTAGCCTTGTTCTTCTATATGAATGAGTGAACTTAAGTCTAGTAAGTCTACCCAACCAGTAAGGAGGATTAATATGCTAGAACCCCAAGATGATACACTTGAAATTAAGCAAGACGCACCAGGAGCTCCTACGAAGCCAAAAGGCGAGAAGAGAGTTCGTGATAGGGTTGTAAAGATTGAATCCAGGAACACTTACAACCTGAGAAGTAGGATTTTTGTTCATAACTAGAGTGAGCCTGGTGTTGTTCCTTTGAAGGAACAATTTTTGAAGAAGGAGGAAACTAAGTTAGGGAAATTGGCTAAGTTTAAGAGGAAGAAGAATAATAAGTACCACAAGGCTTATGTTCTTATATGGTGAAGCCTGATACAACCATGGAAGGTGGCATTGGTTGTTTGAAAGATGAGGCAGATACTGAGCCAGATTATGCCTGGTACCTTCTCACACTTGCGGGTCGAGAGGATTCTGATGATGGAGAGACGACTTCTCTAGTTTCAACAAAATCATGAATAAGACATGCATACTTTGATTCTAAATAATTGTAGAGCTAGTGTCTCGGTTCGGTGTTTTTTTTCTTTATGACTGAAATGAAGGAGAGGTGTTGGACACCACTGCAATGACGAGGGTTTCCTTTTGGAAGGTGGGTAAATCTCCTTCAACGAACAAATAAAAAAAAAATTGGGTGTTGATGAGGAGAATTTCTTTGGTTGATGTGGACAAGTGGTTTCGAATGTTGCTACGATAACAAGTGATGTCTTTTGGAAGGATGGTAAATCTTCAGCGATGGAGAGGATTTTTTGTCTTTTGCAATTTCCCCCTCTCTACAAAATGCAAATGTAACCATCTGGGGAGTTTTGGAATTAAAGTGAAATTGAATGTCAAATGTAAATTTGACTAAAATTGCAATTTGGCCCAAGGCTTGATGGCTCCCATGTTTCTATAAATGGGAATTTAGGGCCAGTTACAGGGGTTTGAATTTTGGGTCTCAAGTGGTCTAGGTTGGAAAATTGAGCTCATGTAAGAGCAGTTTGCAATTCATGCACATATGAATAGAATAGTATGAATTCTAGGGTACATTCTAATTTGTAACAAGCTTTATTTAGTTTTACAATAGCAACAACATATGAATGAAAATGAAAATTTTGGAACAAATTATCTCCTATGTATTTTGTCTTCTAAATTATAAATAAAATGATTAAGGATCTTTTTTTTTATCTTCAATCATTTTTGGTTGAATGGGTGATTTTATTTCTGCTTTGGTTCAAAGAGCTAATTAAATGCTTTAATAAGATCATAGGTTTGTGAGACATGTAATTCAAGGATTGCTAAGTAGTTTTTGTTTCTGGCATAGTGAGTTGAGTATTGCAAGGTAGAATGTCAATAGTCTACAAATGTTGAGTCTAATTGCTAATGTATTAAAGATTGTTACAAATGTGACTCTGTTACCCAAAGATAAAGCACTAGTTTATTTGTCTAGTCATCTTAAATGTAAATAAGTTAGCTCGTACCTAAACAAGAGCACAAAACAAGAATGAAAATCAATTAAACACCTTTGATTACAACGTATCATTATGAGGTATCACTCATTCCTTGCTTTAGGTAGCAATTCACTTAAGGGTCAGCCAAATCCTTGAGGGATTTTATCTATTAGCATTTGATAAGAAGGTATTTGTTTGTTTTAATTTTCACATGATAAAATGGAGCAAGAGTATCATGTATTAACATTGTTAGGATCACCCTCCTAGTTTTCACAGAGCCCAAAGAGTAGAAGTAAGGGCCTATTAACCCTTACTTGTTTGTTGGAAAATTCATAGGCATCTGGTGAGATTAAATTTATTTCTAAAAAAATAACCAACACAACCCTTATCATTAATCACGACATATGACAAGTTCACTACCAACAATTCACCAACGGAAAATTCATAGCCAACAATTCACAGCAGGAAAATTTACTATCATGACATATTCACCACAAGTAAAATTCACCACCAGCAATTCACCGCCATGGAAAATTAATCGCATTAATATTAAATAATGTTAATGAAATTAATTTTCCACGGTGGTGAATTACTGGTGGAGACTTTTTCTTCAGGTGAATTTTTCATGGCGGTGCATTTTCCTATGATGAATTGTTGGTGAGTTTTATGTTGATGAATTGCTAGTGGTGAATTTTCCTAGAACCATTAATCACGTAGCCAAGAAGTTTGGAACTGAGCATAGACATCTATCAAAAGTATAAAGGATTATAAAATACCCTAGAAAACATACATGCAAATTCTAAGAGTCCCAACTTTTGCTTAAACTCTCTCAACATTAAGAGGCTTACCATCACCAGTCTCATGGTTGCTACCAAGTACCAAGTTTCTTGTCAATATGTGAGTGCTTTAAGTTTCTCGGCAATCTATCAAAAGTATTAAGGATTGGAAAACCCTGGAAAACATACATGCAAATTGTGGACATAATGACTAAGCATGTAACTAGTAGACTTCTTGTGTGTACATAAAGGAGAATTTGGAATGAGTATAGACATCCATGGAGCATAAGAAATGCGGTGTTCATCAAATATTAAAATTGGGAATACTTTAATTGAAATGCATGGGAATATGGATGCATAATAATGCACAAAAATTATTGGACAAGGCATTTGAATAGTTTGACATAATGACACTGAGAATTGTGTTAAATACAAAGTTTAGTTAAGGTGTATAAACACATGTAAGAATACAAACTAGGCACAACAATGATACAAAACATTAAAAACATATAACAGATCAAACATGAAACAAAGGGATCAATCTACATACCTAGGGACTTTTGATTCAATCTTCATGCCTCTAATCACTTCCAAACAAATTCTCTACCAATAATCTCATTCTTGGTAGCTAATCTTATACAAAATCTTAAGGACAAGAAAGAATTGAAACCCTTTAGATTTGTTTTTATAAAACAAGATAGAACCTGGAAATCTCCAAAGAAATGGTGGTTTCTAAAGACACCAATATATTATTAGATTTCCCTCATAACTTTCTCATCATATGAGTGTAAGCTAGGGGTGGGGGTGGTGTTGTTTCTTCCTGCTTCTGCTTCACAAATTATGTTTAAAGATTAAAAAAATAGATATTTAAAAACTAGACATCATCTAAAAAAAGTTTGTAATACAAAATTTTCAACCATATCACAAATGTGAATTTTTTTAGTGACTTCCACCATGAATTTTTAGTTGTACATTCAATCATAAAAACAAATAAAACAAGGTGGAAATCCAAATCTAAAGAACCTAGACATTTAACCTAGAATCAAAGATTGAATATCTATTTCATTCAATAATCAAAATTAACCGAATATTTGGTAAGGCTCATATCTTTGAACTTAATCCAATATTTAATACGATTGGATATCCAATAAGGATTAGGTGTTTGAACCTACCTATCTAGTTTTATTTAGAAAAAATACAACTAAGTGTTACTACAAATTCCATCCTCATACTTATATATCCACCCAATAAAATACATGGATCTTAATTCATATTGGGAGTTTACATGACCATGTTGTTCAATAATAACAAGATCTTGGGTCCATAAGGAACCATAAGGAAAGACAAGGAACTACAACCATACAAAAACTAATATTTAAGGATAGCATCCACATCATTGAATTCATCAAAATATATTATATTAATACCTTTTTTTGGTTTTCAACAATTTTCCTAAATGTATAGGAGGGAGGACCCATGAAATGTTAGTCCAATTATATCGCATATATTTTGGGAAAATCCTTAACATAAAATAACCTACTAAAGTGAAAGACAAGCAATTTGTAAGCACTACAAAATTAAAGAATGAGAAAAATCAAATCAAGAGAATTATTAAAGCTCTTACCACTTGGAAGACCTTAGGGACATAGTTCTTAAGTTTCTTACTCTATATTTCCATCTTCAGAATTTCAAAATATAATAATCTCTACATCAATAATCCAAAGTAAAGGCTTGAAGCTACTAAATAGGTCTAAACCATCTAAAAGAGAGGAATCTATATAAAAGGGCACAATACATGTAAGAGGATATAAGAAAATACATTAAAAGGAATGAAATTCATTTGACAATTAGGTACTCAAACAAAGTAAATCATTCATAATTTACTAATTTTCTCAAAGTCAAATTTTGTTGAGAAATAGAATAAACTACTACAATAAAAATTGTTTGCTTTGTATGAATTCATTATTGAATGATGTGAGTTACCTTAGATTAATGTGAAGTTGTTTAAATTAGAAAATCAAAAATTAGTAAACACATGATAAAAAAATTCTTTTAAGAAAAAAACTCCACCACATGAGAACACAAGTTTGTATTAATCCAATAAAAATGTGTTATATTTAATTTGCTCAACTTCTTTTTTTATAGAACTTTCAGTCTAACCATAAATGAAAAAAAGTTACTAATTAGGAATTTAGACTTGTCCATTTAAAACACAAATTATTACAACTCAGCGCAACTAATTACAAATCCACTCTCCTAACAAATAACATGAAAATGTGCTTCACTCCGTCTATCAACTTACATACACAGTTGTCTCCTTTATGCAGCTTATTGTCGATGACAAATCTTTTCCAAAGTACTCCATATACCCTTCCACTCCAATATATTTTAAGCATATTGCCGCCATACTCCCTGGTTCTTGTGATGCACAAATTTTAATTCTACCTCCTCCTTTGGTAACCAGCAGTTTGCAAAATCTTTTGGAATGTTCTGTAACACTTCCAGAACATAAACATGCAGAAACATCAGTACAACAGAATTCTACAAGCCATAAATGACCACTTGGCCCCGTTAGCATCGCATCTTTACAAGCCCTTAAATTCATTCTGCCTGCAAACTCGGCAGGGATTTCCTGCATCCAGTGAAGTGAAATTTAATTGAATCCTAAACAGAACACTGGACTGCATTATATCATGATTGCTAAATTGTTGAGTTACAAGTGTAAAGAACAAGAAGACATTATTAAAAGATCTTCACTCACCAATTGAAAGGAGAAGTCCCCTGCCATGACCTTGTAAAATGAAGCTCCATCAGAACTCAAAACCAAAGATGAATGAATACACAAACATTTGTGGGTGCAGTCTTCACATGCCATTGATAACTCTACTCAGATTTCATAAAACAAGAATTTGGAACCTGTAAATTCATGCATCAAAGTCTAAAGGATGAAGAAATTTTGACATACTGCAACAAGACGCATAACCCATTTCATAGATTGTCACAAAGAAAAGAGGTCACAAGGACGGCTATAATGACAGGACATGCACACAAAAGATTTATTGAAAAGGTTTCAGAATCTTACACTCAAACGTAAATTGATTGGCACAAACCAAATCCCAAATTTTTTTCTGGTAATTACGCTTTAACCAAGATAAAATGTATTTACATGCCTGATGTCTTCTGCGTTTTTCAAGCATCATGCATGCAAGATGTGGAAGCTTGGACAAGGCACACAAATTGTTTGACAGAATGCCTCAAAGGAATGGGTTTCACTAAATGCAACAAAAGGTTATAAAAGCTTTCATTCAAACGCAAATGACAGATATAAAACTAAAACCTGCAACCTCCTTATCTGCACCAAAATGGGAACATTAAAATGGGGTAAGTACATCTATCAAAACATAAAGAGCAGTGAAATTTGTCAGATGTTTATAGTTACAGCCGCTCAGGTAGACATGTGAGGGAAAATATAAGGCTCATAGGCTGTTAACAAAATGCCTATAGGAAAAAGCCATGATTGCAGGATTTGAACGAAGTGGATTTGTAGAAAAAGCTATTGAAACTTTCAAACAATTGCAATCGACAGAAAAGAAGGAAAAACCTACAACCCTTATCATTAATCACGTAGCCAGGAAGTTTGTAAAACCCTGGAAAACATGCATGCAAATTTTGGACATAATAACTAAGCACAATAAAGAAATCAAACCCTCCAGATTAGATTTTAGAATGCAAGATACAGCCTGCAAATTTCCAGAGAAATGGTGGTGTCTAAAGACACCGGTATATTATTAGATTGCCCTCATAACTTCCTCATCATATGAGTGTAAGCTGGGGGTGGGGGTGGTGTTGTTTCTTCCTGCTTCTGCTTCGTCTCCCTCTGTGGTGGGGACTGAGGTGGGCCTGAATTTAACAAACCAATCGCCCAGTCATACCCTGGGCTGTATCCCAACCGCTGCTCCATCTCATTGTACAGCATGGTGTAGTCTTTTATTACTACAGGTTTCATCTCCCTTGACATGATTGTACTTGCCTCCTCTTTCTCTACTTGCCTCCGTTCCAATTCTTGGAATTTAATTCTCGCTTTCTGAGTTAAATCTCTTAAATCTATATATATTTATTGAAGAATGGATGATAACCACCGCACCTAGATCTCCAGTTCCACCGCCAAACTCACCAAACTCCAGTTCCACCGACAACCAGCTTTCTTTCATTAGTTTGCATTATACACTGCAGTTAGACATGCAGTGTTTTTAGAATGGGAACTTCGCAGTGTTAGTTTTCTTTCTTACAGGATCAGTCAAAGCCTTTTTTCAGCTCGTATCATCCATGCACAGTTGCACTCAGTTTGCATGAGAAGTATTGTCTTTAATTTCTCTAATCTGCGATTACTTTTCTAGCAGTCTCTCCCTTTTGAGACTTGAGTGGGAAAATATCATATTGTGAATAAAGAAAAATGGATGCAAATGGAGATCATTGATATCATGGCATGGTCTGTGAATTGATTTTTAGTTAATTTTGAATAAAGCCTACAAGTTTGTAGGCTATACTAAAAGAACATAAGAACAAAATAGTACTAAAAATATATTGAATAAAAATTAAACATACTTAGGAGTTATTCATTACTCTATTTATTCATCAAATCTATTATTCTCCTCTTGTATGACACAAAACTTTCTATCTATTTGATTATTTTTCTCATAAGATCTATCTGCTTGTGTCTCTTTTCTTTGTTGGGGAAGCACATAAAAGATATTATTTATTTCAAATTTTCAAAAAAGGGAATGATACATATTTATATTGTAATTGGCTATAGGTTAACCAATTATTTTATTTGTGGAGGAGATTTAAGAGGGTTCAAGAAGTTTCCATGATTGCCAAAATAATGACACAATAGTATATTATCTCCATAGAAAGCTATTGATTGTGCTACAAAAAAGTATTGTCATGCTATATACCCCAATATTATTTTTGGCATGTGTTTTCACCATGTAACATTATCAACTAAATTGCACGCTTGGCATAATCAACTCAAAATTAGAATTTAACAATACTTTCACTTCTAACTCTAATATATTATTTGAGTGGTCACATTGATGGAAAGCTCTAGACGATCATTAAGAAAACAATAGTTCTTATTATTATCTTTGAGCTATGTAATGAACTCAAAAACTATTTTATTATATACCCTCCACATACGAAAAAATGTAGGTCAATTCTCGTTGTAACAACCTCACCGCTCTACTCAAAAGAATTACCAATGTTTTAACCATAAGTGAATAATTCACAATTCCATCACATAGCAATAAATTTTTTTCTTGTAATTCAAAGACTATACGCACATCTAAAATAATACATATTCCAAACTTTCCATTTGCACTTATAATTGAATATTACAATCTTTCCAAAATAATGGCATATATATAAAAAATCTCAAGACAACATCTCTTTCATTACAGCATCCATAGTAATGGATATAAGAGAACATATGTATAGCTTAGTTGAGCTTCATAAGCAATAGATACACAAATTGGTCTTGATGTTTCCGCGTTGGTGCATATATTGTAGATGTCCCCATTCCTTAGTGCATAAATTCTAGTTGTTCCTAATACAAGTGTAAATATTCCCAAATCTTGGCCACCAACTAATGAGAAGCATCACTCAAGCACTTTTCCGCCAACCATGGACTCACATGTGGTCCCCCACACATCTACCACATATGGCAAGATGGCCCTACCCTTCGATGAAGAGATTGGTTGGTAAAAACCCATAACAAATAGCCTTTTTGAGCTAGTGTTGTGCCCTACAATCCAAAACCTAATCATATGGTTGCTACACCTACAAGTATGAAAATCTTGAACTAGAATGTCTATACTAGACATAGTGAACCTTGACAATGTAAATAGTGCCTACTTACACTCCTTTGGCCAAAGTTCCATATAAAAAAGTCATCTCTTCACCCATTATCTTAGGTCAATTTGGTTAATGATCATTCATGTACTATGCATAAGCAATTCCCTTCTTAAGGTAATCTTTAACACTATGAATAACCTATTTCTTTTACAATAAGCTACACATAGGCAATTCCCTCCATTAGGTAATCTCTAACCCTAGGAGCAACCTATGACTATAACATTCCTACTTAAGTAACTCAAGTAACTCCTACTTATCGAGTAACCAAATAACATAACATCATATCATTGTATGACTATAGTACCAAAGGTATGATCCCAACTATAAAAGTCCCCAATCAATGGGTTATCTCAACATTAAATGACTCCATTCAAAAGTACCAATACATAACCTCAAATTAAAGTAAAACCTTCAACATGAAATGACTTCACTCAAAGTATAATTTTATCAACAAATAACCTCAATCAAAAGAATAATCATGTCAATAAATGACTCATTCAAAAAGTATAATCTCAACAATAAAATACTTTATTCAATAGTGCATCCTCATCAATAAAAGACTATCCAAAAAGTAGATTTCATCAACAAAAAGACTTCAAGCATATGCAACATCATGGGGATCCAAAAAGTGGCAATGAAGAAAAAAACATGTTTTTACTTTGCCAAAAAAAAAATGTTGACTTTTTGTATGGGTCGGGTATAATATTCATTTTGGTTTGGTAATACCAAACCAAAATAGATATCCATTTCCCAAAATTATTTTTCATCAATTTATGCAAACAAAATGGATATCCATTTTGATTTTTTGCAAGCGTTGAAAAGGTGATTCAAGGCTCAACACAATGGACAAGATTATTTTGATAGATTTATAACAAAAAATAATTATAATCATTTTAAGTTCCTCCTAAGTTTTAAAATTTTAAATGCTCATAATTCTTGCATACAAAGTATGTTTTTCATGTTTTTTTGCAATAATCATCCTAGATAACTTGAAACATTAAATAAGCATTAAATAATGAAAAATATATATTTTTTAAGGGGGATATAATTTTTTTCATAAATGATCATAAAAGGCTTCCTTGTTGTCTTTGATCCTATGTGCACCTTTACCCAAGTTGAACTAGGGGAATATATATATATTTGATGTAGAGGAAGGACAAGATTCAATGAAACTTGACTGTCCTAGATCACTCTTAACTATCATAATTCACTGTTGACTATCCTAATTCACTCCCTTTAAATTTTTCATTGAAACCAAGGCATATATATATATATATATATATATATATATGTATGTATGTATGTATGATGTAGAGGAAGGACAAGATTCAACAAAACTTGACTATCCTAGATCACTCTTGACTATCATAATTCACTCTTCACTATCCTAATTCACTCCCTTTAAAGTTTTCATTGAAACCAAGGCTTAAGTCCTCTTCACATTCTTTATCCCTATTAGTCATTTGAGCTATTAGATCACCAATGATGGAAAGCATATTTTGAAAGGATGGGACAGCGTTAAATGGTGGGACAACAAGATTTCAATAAGTCTTGACACACTAATTGACTTCATGCAACTTGTCACTCTGACAATGCCTTAACAATGACTTATACTTTACCAAAGGTAATGACGAACATTATATAACTAGGAAGAAACAGTGGAAACCACAAGAAAATATTGAATTGAGGTGTAAATAATCATGGAACACTCCTAAGTGATGACCAATGACATGACTATTCATGACTTACAACATTTAACCTTAAGTTGTCTAATTTGTCCTCTTGGGACAGTCATAAAATTTTGCATCAAACTAACAACTATGAACAAGACCTTTGAGCCACACACCTAAGGAACCTTCCACCACATTCCTATATCATGGTTTGGGTGAATTCAATCATTTTTTGCATTCTTTATAGAATTTTCTCTGCCTTTGACAAATGCTCTATCTGATAAATCCTCAATATCAAACTATTAGTGAACCTTTGCACATGCAAACCTCATCTCCTACCCCTACAACTTAGGAATATGATAAAATACATAAAAAAAATCCTCTCCACCCATTTTGGTGATTTTTCACCAGTGGAGAGGAGAGATACATTATTTTGTTCTCACTGTTACCCTAGCTAGGCAGGGTTTCTAACTACCTGAGATGGAATTGCAATAACTATTGATCTAATTGATGAAAAAATATGAAACAAAAAGTAAAATTTACTAGATTCACATTCACACAAGATACAATAGATTACAAAGGCATTGGTGGTCTGTACAAAATAACATAAAATGACTGAAACAATAGAAAATCACACAAAATCAACTTCTTTTCCTTCACTAAGTTTCAAATCAGTTTCTCAACACCTTTTTCAACTTGAAGGGAGTATTTTATTCTTCAATACAATTGATTCCAATTATTAGGAACCATTTTCTTGATTGCATGTAACAGTTACCTGATTTTTGACAACTTGCTAAAACTACATGACAACTTTTCTTGCACATTTGGCAACTTTTTGCAACTTTAAATCAATGACCCTCTAAGCACACTAAAGTGGATTACATTATTTCACATGGTCATTAATAACTTTGGAAACTCCTAAACACTCCTAAACACGCAAAACAACCTAAAACCAAAATTACATAAAATATGCAAAATAAGGTCCTGGTGACCTTGCACCATACACCCAAGGGAAAGAAAACTCAAGTCCCACCTGAGTGTAGGTCTGCAACTATATATCTATTTTTAATGATATCAAACTTAGACATCCAAGTAGAATCTTCCATAGGAAGACCCCTCCATTTGACCAAGTATTGGAAATAGGTGGTGTTTCTTGTCTTCTTGAGCTCCTTTGTATCCAATATGCACTCCAACTCTAAAGGTTGGTTGGAAGGAAGGTCTTGGATCCATTATTCATCTTAACATGCTTGAGAACCTACTTCATTACCTGAAACAACATCCTATTTGAAGGGGTATCTAGGTTAGATACATTAAAAATAGGTGAGATTCCAATTCCACTTGGTAGTTCAATATCATAAGCATTGGGACCAAACTTGTGAACAAATCTACAAGGACCAATTTTCTTCATTTTCAGCTTGGAATACTATCTCTTAGGAAATATCTTCTTCCTTAGATGAGCTAGAACTAAATCTCCAAACTTTGAAAGTGAGTTTTATGCTCTTTATATCAACTCGTTGTTTGTATTTGTCCACACTTCTTTTCAAATGTTCCTTGACCTATTGGTGAATCTCCTTCCTATCCATAGTAAATTTCTCACCCTCAACACTCATCCTCTCCATTCCCCTGATATCCCTCAAATCAAATACTCCTCCAAGCTGCAACCCATAAACAACTTCAAAATGACTCTTTCCCACACTCTTATTTACCGAATCATTATAGGAAAACTTTTCCTGAGGCAAGATCAAATCCCACTAAGTAGAATGATCTTTTGTAAGGCATCTTAAGAGGTTTTCAAGGCTCCTATTTACCACTTCATTTTTCCCATCAATTTGAGGGTGATAGGTAGAGCTGAAACTAAGATTAGTACCAAGTTTCTTCCATATAGTTCTCCAAAAATGCCCAACAAACTTACTATCTCTATTTGAAACAATACTCAAAGGTAAACCATGAATTCTTACCACTTCCTTGAAGAAAAAACCAACAATTTATGATGCATCATCAGTGCTCTAATTGCATGGGATGAAATGTGTCATCTTGGAGAATCTGTCCACTACAACATAAATAGAATCAAAATTCTAAGTGTTTTTGGTAAACCCATTACAAAATCCATGCTTATAGATTCCCAAGGCCTATTTGGAATAGGAAGAGGATGATATAATTCTACATTTGTACCACTTCCCTTGGCCTTTTGACAAATAATACATTTCTCAACAAACCTTCTTACATCACTTTGCATTTTAGGCCAAAAATAGTGCCTTCTTAGCTGCTCCAAGGTCTTATCAAGAACAAAATGACCTACAAGGCTGCCACTATTCTTTTCTTTTATTAAATCATCACTCATAGAACATTTAGGCACAAAAATTTGAGCCCCTTTAAATAAAAAACCCTCTCGAATCATAAAATCATAACTTGTGTTATGTAGAACACCATTAGATTGGTTGCAAGATGCATAAATCTCCTTGTAATCAACATCATCTACATAGATACCTTTTAGTGCTTCAACACCTACACTTTGCAATTAGATTTCTTGCACCATGATTGTCCTACTCAATGCATCAACTACTTTATTTGACTGCCCCTTCTTATGTTTGATAGTGAAGGTGCAATCTTACAAATATTCTACCCATTTGACATGCCTATGACTGAGTTTGTTTTGACTGTCCAAAAACTGGAGAGCATGATTATTAGTAAACACTATGAACTCCTTTGGAAGTAGGTGGTGTCTCCACTTTTTCAAGGATTGAACTAAGGCATACATTTCTAGGTCATGTAGAAAGAGTATTTCTTCTTAGCTTTATTGAGTTTTTCACTAAAGAAAGCTATGGGCCTACCCTCTTGACTATATTGCCCCTATGGCATAACCACTTGCATCACATTCAATAGTAAACACCTTATTGAAATTAGGTAAAGCTAGTATGGGTTGCTCTGCTACCCTCTTTTTCAAGTATTCAAAACACTTTTCAGCTTCATTAGTTAAAATAAACTTTTTCCTTTTATTCCCCTTGATAGTATCAATCATTGGAGCACAAACATCACTAAAACCATTACTAAATTTCCTATAAAAATTGGAAAAACCATGGAAAATCCTTACCTCAGTAACTGATTTGGGTGTAGGCCAAATTAGAATAGCTTCAACCTTGCTTGGATCCATTTTCAAGGTGCCATTTATAACCACAAAACCAAGATACACCAACTTTGTTTTCATAAACTCGCATTTCTTCAAATTGATCATTAGTTTCTCTTCATGTAATCTTCTCAAAACCAAATTGGACAAATGGTGCAAATGCTCTTCCTTAGTTTTACTAAAAACAAGAATGTCATCAAAGTAAACCGCAACAAACTTACCAGTGAAAGGTTTGAGGACTTCATGCATCAACCTAATGAAAGTGTTAGGTGCATTTGAGAAACCAAAAGGCATTACAAGCCACTCATAAATCCATTCATTTTTCTTAAATTTTTCTTTCCATTCATCCCCTAATCTAATCCTATTTTGTGATACCCACTCTTGAGGTCTATTTTGGAAAAGTAGCATGCTCCACCTAGGCAATCCATCAAATATTCTATGAGTGGAATGGGGAACCTATATCTAATTGCAATCTTATTGATGGCCTTGGAATCAATGCACATCCTCCATTCACCTCCCTTATTTGGTGCTAGGATAGTAGGAACCGAACAAGGACTAAGGCTTTCTTTGAGTATCCCCTTATCAAGAAACTCTTGAACTTGTTTGTTAATCTCTTCATTCTGTTGTGGTGTCATCTTATATGCTGCCTTATTAGGTAAGCTAGCCCTTGGTATGAAATCAATGTGGTGATTGATATTCCTCATAGGATGCAAAGTGCTTAGGAGTTCATCCACTATTACATCATGTCATACCTCTTCAACAAGTTTCGAATTTCCAAAGGCAACTCTTCTTTCGTTGTTGTTGTCCCAACAGACCTAGGTTTGACTATGATAGAAAAACCCATTTTCTCCTCTTCTATAGCCTTTATGAATTCCTTTTCTCCTACCAACATCACATTGTATTCTACTTGTGGTGTTTTTTCTTCATCTTTCAGTGGTGTTAGAGTGTATGAGACTCCATCTTTCTCTATCACATATGTATTCTTTCTTCCATCATGCTTGGCATTTCTATCATATTGCCATGGCCTTCCAAGTTCAACAAATGAAAAACATCCATAGGGATTATGTCACACAAAACCTTGTCCTTATAACCCCCTATATGGAATTCTACCCAAGTTTTTTCATTCACTAATACTTGTTTCCCTTTGTTTAACCAAGAAAACTTGTGTATATGGAGTGGCACGAGGAAACCTTTGCAACTTTAACTTCTCTACCATTTCAACTAAAACCAAATTATTAGTACATCTAGAATCAACAACTCTACAACATTTACATTGGCTTTTGCATGTAGTCCTAAAAAATGACTTTCTTTGTGGTGGTTCTTTCTACATGGGCACTTTAATCAAGGTTCTCCTCATCAATAGGGAATCTCCCACTTTTGGTTCCACATTTTATGATGGTGAAATGACACTTTCAACATCATCTCCACGTTGTGCAATCTAATTTCTTCTCTCACTTGTATAAGAAGTAGATGGTTGCTCCTCAATGCACTACCATGCTTGATGGCCTACAAATTTATTACATTTTTAACACTTTCCAGTGAATCCACTTGAGCCTCCTCTATTACTAAATTTTCCACTAAAACTTGGCCTTCTTCCTCTAAAGCTGCCCCTTGAATATGATGTTTGTTCTTGTGAGTTACTTGTCTCTCATTAAGACCTTTGGGACTATCCTCTACCAGCAAAATTCCCTCCTGTGAGATTGAGTTCATCTTGTAGGCTATACTTTAGGCCATTCAAGTACAACTTTGTTAACATCTTCTTTCATGTGGCTTGATCTTAGGCTCAGTTTATAGAACTCTTCTGTGTAGGACTTCACATCTATGTCTTTTTGCTTCAAATTTTGTAACCTCCTTTTTAACTTCTTGGGAGTTGTAAGTAATTAAAATAAACTAAACTAAATTATGAATGCCTAAATTTTACTAGAAATGTGTGAAGGCATGTATTTTACTACAAATATGTGAACACATGTATTTACTACAATAAAAAAAGATTAAAATATATAATTGCATGTACTTTACTATAAATTTAAAAGTTTAAAATATGTGAATGTTTAAAATATATAATTGCGTGTATTTTAATCTTTTTAACTATAAATAAAAAAGATTAAAATATGTGAATGTGAGTATTTTACTATAAATAAAAGAACTAAAAGTTTATGTGTATGTATTTTATTACAAATATGTGAATGCATGTATTTACTACAATAAAAAAATATTAAAATATATAATTACGTGTATTTTAATCTTTTTAACTATAAATAAAAAAATTAAAATATGTGAATGTGAGTATATTACTATAAATAAAAGATCTAAAAAATTTATGTGCATGTATTTTACTATAAAAATCTTCATATTTTAACATTAAAACTATAAATCTAATTCTGTAATTCATTATAGGAAAACCACAGTAAAACTAAAAATATCCACTCCTAAAATATCATATATCCAAAAACAAATATTTTTCCATCTCTTCAAAATCAAACAATCATCTCCAAAAAAAAAGTACTATCTTACTATTTCATTTTCTCTATCACTGAATATTAAATTATTCTACTTTCTAGCCCGTCAAAGTGAATATAGTTACCATAAATATTAACCACATTCAAATGGGAAAAATCATTCATTTTAACTGTTAGATTTTCCATCATATATAGTTCAAATTTTATACTTCTTAGTTCTTAGGTTGAACCTCGTTACCAATGTTAAGGATATACTAAACTTGCCAATCAATGTATGGTGGCCAGAGGTATCTCTTGACATAACTATACTTGTAATGCAGCACCATAACATAGTAAACTGCAGTTAGACATGCAGTGTTTTTAGAAATAGGAACCTTGTAGTTTTAGTTTTCTTTCTTAAACGGATCAGTCAAAGTCTTTTGTTTTTTTTTTTTTTTTTAGCTCATCTCATCCAGGCCTGGAATTTGACAGCCACCCTTACCTGTTATATGATTTTTTTTTCACGGTTTGTTCATTTAAATGCTTGTGGCTTTACATTTTAATGAAAAATAATAATTGTCAAAAAAAATTAAATATCAATTTCAAACCTATTTAAAATTAATTATATAAAATTAAAAATAGTTTAATATTTATTCAATTCATTATCTAAAATTTCAACATGCTCACTAATAAAACACAAATGTTGTATTATCTTGATAAAAATCAAAACTCAATCACTAATCACTGTAAAATAAATGTTGTCAAAAAACAGTGAAAATTTGTGTTATTTATTCATATGGATCCTATATATATTAAAAAAAGTAAAATTAGAAAATATTGATAATTAGAAATAAATGTAAAAATCTTAAATTTATTGTTACAAGAATTTTCTAAATTTATATAGAAAATAAATCCTGTTAAAATATTCAAAAAGTTAAAAAACAATTATATTCTATTTTGAAAAGATTTTGTATTAATATATATTTTTATAATAAATATTATAAATCATATATATTAATATAAAACAATGATAACTATTAGTAAAAAGGTTAAAATCTTAAATTTATGTTAAAAATATTTAAAAAATTAAAAAGAACTATATTTAATCTTGAAAAGATTCTATTTGGAACAGATTTTGAATTAATAAATATATTTATAATAAATATTATAGATCATATATATTAAATTATCGAATTATCCTTGAACTATAACTTTGTAAAGGAAATTGTAAAAAGTAAATTGTCATAATATTGTGAGTCAATGAGACATAGGTCAATGAGTTTGACTCGTAAAACTACATGATTGAATGTTGATAGCAATATCATAATAATATTGTGAGGTTTGTATCTAAGTTCGCAAAACCAACCTAGTTGTTAAAAATATGGATAATTATGATGATTCTTCTCACTTTATCTCCACAACCCATCCAGTATCATTTCCTCATGTTTCTCCAATGTTTACTTGTTCAAAATTTATTTCTTCTTAATTGCATTAACATTTTTTAATATATATTTTCAAATTTTTGATTTTTTTTTGCAAAATCATTACATTTTTATTATCATTTTTCTTATCATAAATCAAATTATTCTTTTGTAAAAAAAATTTAAAGTTTTGGAAATATATATTAAAAACTGTTAATGCTATTAATTTCCCCCCGGTAAATTGTTGGTGGTGAATTTTCCTTGAGGTGAATTTTTCATGGCCGTAAATTTTCCCACAGTGATTGTTGCCGGTGAATTTTCCCCAGTGAATTGTTGGCAATGAATTTTCCTAGAATTGTTTAAATTTTATGAAAATATAAGAAATTAGGATGGATTCAACATTTTAGGAGAGTAGACGAGAATTTAGAACATAGGAAAAAACTTTTCTTGTAGAATTTCAAATGAGGAGTACACCTCTACTTTTTGACATTTTAAAGCTATTGATTGGGGCATTAATTTTTGCATATTAACCTTTGATGCCCATGTGTAAAAATTTGAAAGAAGAACAATTAATTTTATTCGTGTTTTGGTATGGTTTCAGATAGATAGTTTTTTCACTTACAACAGATAATGTGGAAAATCTTAGTGTATCGATTAAATGCGTGGCTTAAGGTTCAATTTAGATGAGTAATTTTAATGTTGATATCAACATAATATGGTTTGTTAAAAAATCTAATTGATCTGGTCATGTTTTTTACTTTAAAATGTCTAGTTCACATGAAAAGAGAATCTTTACAATGGGATCATGGCATAATGGTGATGTCATCAATGCAAAAGTTGTAAGAAATTTTATTGAAATTAGCTTGTTCATAACATATGTGGTCCTAATGAAGAATGAATGTCCACAAGAAAGAAAGATGATTTTGTGATGATGAGATCAACATATAGTTGTGGAAATTTTCAAGTGAACCATCAAAGATATGATATTAATTGAGTAGGTTCAGATATGAATCAAAATTCTACAAGTAATTAATTTTTATTTATAAATGATCATTTGTAGAAAATTCCAAGTGAACAAATTGTTTTAACACTAAAATTTTAGTTCAGATGGGACTAGAATTTGTGCAAAAAAATTACTTCGATTTATAAATCTTCGAGTGTGAGAAACTTTAATAGAATGATAAATTTATACTAGGTGTGGGTGCAATTTACTTGTGAAATAGTTTCCCATGAAAAGAGAGCATTTTCAAGGATATCTAATTGAACCAAATATATGAGAAAAATATAAGGTATAGATTCCGGACCAATTAGAAAGGGAAAACCTACAAGCAAATAACCTATTTGTTTCAATGAATTTCAATAAAATTTCAAAAGAACATGGGATTCATATTCAAATATCTTCCCATATGTGATGAAAATTTGACTATTGAAATGATTGATTCTAAAAATTAGAGAACTTAGAGGGAATTTCCAACACTACAAGGCATGCCAAAACTTAAGCTAAAAGTAAAGGGGTCCACATTTTTTTAAATCCTTAGGTTTGTATGAACCCCTAAAATCAAGTTTTTTGCCATGCATTCATTTTTTGTGAGTTTTCCTTCCTCACTTCAATTGTAAACCACTATTGTGGCTTCACCCCCAAATAGGGTGTGTTGTGAAAAAAAGACATTAAGATTCTTATGAAAATTGAGGATTAAGCTCCAATTTCTTAAATTTTGGGGGTAAATTGAATGGCAGAGATTTAATACTAGATCATGAGTTTGATACATCATTGGCGGATTTGATGGGGAGAGGTGGATATCAATTTTCCAATTAGGTAGAGATGGCTAGGTAGTCAACTTAGAATTTGATTGGTGAATTGATAATTATTTGATGGCACCCACCCCCTTGTAGGCGCCTAAAAACCCACTTTAAATGAGCAAACAAGTGGTAAAGGAAAGGTTGTGTTGCAAGAAACTCACACAACCTCTACAAAGGTTTACACACAAGCTATAGGTCCAAAAATTAGTTTTGGAGGCATAAGAAAAATTGTAGATGCACAAACTAAGTTGCAAAAAAAAAAACTCTTGCTACAAGTACCCACGACACTAGCTGTAGGTGACTCTTCAAAATTTCAACAACATAGAATACTCAAAACTTGCACACAATATTTTATACTTCCATAAAAACAAACTCATAACCCATATAACTCATAGGCACATGCATAAAGATAACAGTCATGGAGAAGAAAATATTATATTATATATTTGAAGTTCAACTTTTACACACTTTACATGCATTTACATAAGCATTTACAAAAACAAATCTCTCTTGCTCTTCTTCTTTCTTTGCTTTTGTCTTCTACGATCCTACTACTATCCTCTATAGCTTTTGCTTCATCTATTCTCTCCTCTATTCCTTTTGTCTCCTTTTCTCTTTCCTACATATTGTTGTTTTGTACCTCTTTTTCCCTCTTCCAACTATCAAAAATTTGGAAGCTTCCTTAAAAAAATATCTCCAAAATCTTGCCTAAAACTGTTGCAACGTTCAAAAGCCTTCAAAATTCCTTCAACTATCTCTTTAGAGTTCAAAAACTCCCACTCATTTTCCCTCTTTCATTTCTATTATTGTTGCTCATTAAATGAGCACATGAGAAGGTAGTTGTTGCCTTTAAAACAAAACAAAATTCTAATTTAAAATTTAAAACTGCTAATACTCCCTTCATGTGGCATTTTCTAGGGGAAAATGCAAAATATATTAAAACAAAATGATGCCCTTGCATCAAACGATGAGGCTAGAAAAAATTGTGAGCCCCTGCTCAAAGTGTAAAGCTTTGTATTTCTATAGGTTAAAGGTCCAGTTGTTGTGAGTCAAAAAATCTATCATCTTGCATTAAATGGAATGATTCCATCTCTGTTGGGTTTATCCATGTTGCATCCTCCACTGGTCTACCCTTCCATTTCACCAAATATTCACTATACTCTTTGCGTCTTGTCTTTCTTACAACTCTAAAATCTAAAACATCTTCAATCTCCTCTTGTGCTTTCTTGGGTAGTTCCTCCTTCCATTTTTCTGGTAATGTTTTATTTTCTTCTTGTTGTTGTGATGTCTCTCCCTAATGGTAAGTATATAAATCTGAAACATTAAATATGGGTGAAATTTCCAAACCTTTTGGAAGATCCAACTCATAGGCATTTGGTGAGAACTTCTTGATGATCTTGCAAGGTCCAATCTTCTTCCACTTGAGTGTTTTGTAGGAATGGCTGGGAAATATTTCCTTTCGTAGGTGTGCCAATACAATATCTCCCACTTCAAAATTCTTTTCTCTCCTCTTCAAATCAACTTTCTATTTATATTGTTGGTTCCTCCAACTTAGTTTTCTCTCACTTGTTGATGTAAATATTATATATATTTGGCAAACTCTTCTCCTTTAGCACTTCTTTTATATCTCTCAATATTTGCAAGCTCCCTTAGTTATGAAATACCTCTAGGACTTTACCCATATACAATTTAAAATGGAGTTTTTCCACGTGTTCTTGGTAGCCCAAGCACAAAATCCATGCTGACACCTTCCCATGGATTCTCTAGTATGGGTAATGGTTGATATAGGCCTACATTTTGACTTCCTCCTTTGGTATATTGACAAACTAAAAATCCTTGCCTAAATGTTCTAATTTATCTCCTCATCCTTGGCCAAAAATATCTTTCACTAAGTTGTTCCATTGTCTTATCAGCTCCAAAATGTCTAGCTAAGCCACCACAATGTTTTTCTCTTATAAAATTCTGCCTCATTGATCCTTGAGGTATACAAAGTTGTTGTCCTTTGAACAATAGTTCATCTTGTATAAAATAAGCCATCCAAGGTATCCTATCCACACTAGAAGGAGCTATACATGTTGTCAATGCATTCTTAAAATCCAAATCATCTTTATGTAACTCTTTAATGGCATCAAACCCAACTAATTCAACTCTCATTTCAATCAACAATGCAGCCCTCCTACTTAATGCATCCTCTCTTATCCTAATTTGATGATATCCCCTCTTTAAATCATTTTTTTGTAAAATATCTAGCTTTTCCCAAAAAATCCATGAGATCATTCATTCTTGGTAAAGGAAAATGATACCTTATTGTTATTTTGTTCATGGCTCTTGAGTCTATGCATATTCTTCATTCACCATCCTTCTTTAGTGCTAACACAACTAGTATCGCACATGGGCTAAGGATTTATCTAATCAGTCCTCTTTCTAATAACTGTTGTGCATGCTTGTTCACTTCTTCATTTTTTGTAGGTTTCAATCCATAGGCTTCCTTGTTGGGTACAATTTCCCCTGGAATCAAATCAATATGATAGTTGATGCTCTACATAGGTGGTAGTCCTTCTAATAATTCTTTAGACACAATTTTCTCAAACTCTTAAAGAAAATCCTTTACTTCTAAAGGCGTGTCACTACTATCCTTTGCTACATCTACTTGTAGCTCCTTGGGAACTATTGCAAAACATAGTTTTTCCCTTTCAATCTCTTTCAAAACTTGCTTTCTTATCACTAGCAGCATTCTTGGTCCACTTTCCACCTCTTCTTCCTTGGCTTCTAATGGTGTAAGAATGTGTTTTCTTCAATTTTTCTCCAATGTGTAAGTGTTTTCTCTCCCATTATGGATTGTCTTCCTATCAAACTACCACGGCCTCCCTAAGAGTAAACGGCATACATCCATGGGCATGATACATAGCACACCTCATCTTCATATGTGCCTATTCAAAAATTCATAAGGAATTCCTGATCAACCATGAGTTGGTGCCCTTTTTGTAACCATGGCACCTTGTAAGGAGTAGGGTAAGATTTCCTTTTCAACCCCAACTTGTCTACCATTTCAACTAAAACTAAGTTATCAATGCTTCCACTATCTATTATGACTTTGTGGCATTTTCCACCTGATTTACATAATGTCCTAGATAATTTTTTACTTTGCATAGGCTCATCTTCCTTTTTGGCTAGGTTCAATAATGTCCTCTCCATCATAAGTGATTCTCCTTTCTCAGGTTCATCTCGTTGACTAACAGATATTGAAGACTCATTATCCACCTTTGCTACATGTGCACTTGTTGCCCCCTATTCTCCTTGATTCTTCTGGTCTACATTATTGATGGCACCCACCCCCTTGTAGGCACCCAAAAACCCACTTTACAACAAGCAAATAGGTGGAAAAGGAAGGTTGTGTTGTTGTAAGAAACCTCACACAACTTTTATAGAGGTTTACACATGACCTGCAGATCAAAAAAATAATTTTGGAATCTAACAAAAACAATTTCAAAGGCACAAACTAAGTTGCAAAAAAAAATAGATTGTTGCTACAAGTACCCGCGGCACTAGCTGTAGGTTACTGTTTAGAATTTCAACAATGTAAAATGCTTTAAACTTGCACAAAACAACCTATACTTTCAAAACAATGACGTATAACAAGGACACTCATAAACACACACATGGAGGCAATAACAATGAAGAGTAAAATATTATATTTACTTTAAAAATCAAATTTTTACACACTAATACATGCATTTATATAACATTTGCTTAATAGAATACCCTCTGTCAATCCTCTCTCTTTCTCTTTATCCACCTATTATTTGCTGCTAGCCTCTCTAACTATTTCTAGGCATTATTCTACTCTCATCCAATATTCTTTTTGTCCTTTCTAACTATCCCCCTTTTGTCCCCTCTATTCTTTCCTCTGTATTGTTGTTCTAAATCCCCCTTTTTCTATGTTGTCCTCTATTCTTCTACTATTCTATTCTTCTTCTCCCACCTACCAAAATATGGAAGCTTCTCCCCAAAATCTCCCAAAAACCCTACCTAAAACTTCTGCAATGTTCAAAATCCTCTATAAATGGCTCCACCTACCTATTTTTGACTTCAAAATCTCCCACTCATCTTTTCCCTTTACCATTTTTTAATACTGCTCATTAAATGAGCTTATGATGGTAGTTTTTTCCCCTTTAAACAAAATAGAATTCAAATTTTAAATTTTAAACTCCTTACAACTCCTTCATGTGGCATTTTGGGGAAATAAAGAAAAAAATTTAAAGCAAAATGATGCCCCTGCATCAAACTACCAGGCTAGAAAAATTTGTGAGCCCTCGCTCATTGGGTAAATCTCTTTGTTGTTGTAGGTTAAAGGTCTTGTTGTTGCAGGTCTGCAACCCTGTCATCTTGTGCTAACTAGAGTGTTTTCATCTCTACTGGGCTTATCCAAGTTACATCTTCCACTAGTCTACCCTTCCATTTTACTAAATACTCACTCCATTCTTTACCCCTTTTCTTCCTAATCACTCTTGAATATAACATCTCTTCAATCTCCTCTTGTGATTTCTTTGGTAGCTTCTCCTTCAATTTTGTTGATAATGTTTCCTCTTCTTCTTGTTGATATGATGTCTCTCCCTCATGGTATGTATTTAATTACAGTCCAATCTTCTTCCAATTGAGTTTGTTGTAGGCATGGCTAGGAAATCCTTCCTTTCATAGATGTGCCAAGGCCATATCTCCCACTACAAAATTATTTTCTCTCCTCTTTAAATTAGCCTTCACTTTATACTATTGATTGTTCCAACTCATTTTCTTCCATACTTTGTGATGCAAATCTTGCATATAATTGGAAAACTCTTCTCCTTCAGCACTTCTCTTATATATCCCTTAATATTTGTAGGCTCCCTTAATTCTAAAATACCCCTAGGACTATTCCCATAAACAATTTGAAATGGTGTCTTACCACATTGTGTTCTTGGAATTCCAAGCATAAAATCTATGTTGACATCTTCCCATGGTTTCTCTGGTATGGGTAATGGCTAATATAGGCCTATATTTTGACTCCCTCCTTTGGCATACTAACAAACTTGACATCCTTGCACCAATTTTCTGATTTTTGCTCTCATCATTGGCCAAAAATATCTTTCACTAAGTTGTTACATTATCTTATTAGCTCCAAAATTTCTAGCTAAACCACCATAATATTTTCCTCTTATAAAATTCTTCCTCATTGATCCTTGAGGTATGCAAATTTGTTGTCCTTTGAAAAACACTCCATCTTGTCTAAAATAATCCATCCATGGTGTCCTATCAACATTAGTAGGCTCCATACATGTTGTTCATGCATCCTTAAAATCTACATATTTATGTAACTCTTTAATGGCATCAAACCCAACTTTAATTCAACTCTCATTTTAGTCAACAATGCATCCCTCTTACTTAATGCATCCTCTCTTATCCCAATTTGATGATATCCATTTTTTAAATCAATCTTTGTAAAATATGTAGCCTTTCCCAAACAATGCATGAGATCATCCATTCTTGGTAAAGAAAAATGATACCTTATTGTTATTTTGTTGATGACTCTTGATTCCGTGCACATTCTCCATTCACCATGTCCTTCTTTGGTGCAAACAAAATTGGTACCGCGCATGGGTTAAGGCTTTCTCTAATAAGTCCTCTTTCCAATAGTTGTTGAACTTGTTTATTCACCTCTTCATTCTCTATAGGTTCCAATCTATAGGTTTCCTTGTTGGGTAAACTCGCCCTTGGAATCAAATCAATATGATGGTTGATGTTCCTCATATGTGGTAGTCCTTTCAGTAAATCTTTGGACACAATTTCATCAAATTATTCCAACAGCTCCTTCACTTCTAAAGGCATGTCACTACTATCGCCTGTTGCATCTACTTGTAGCTCCTTGGGAACTATTGCAAAATAGAGTTTCTCCCCTTTAACCTCTTTCAAGAATTGCTTCCTTGCCACTAGCAATGTTCTTGGACCACTTTCCACCTCTTCTTCTTTGGTTTCCAATAGTGTAAAGTATGTTTTCTTCCATTTTTCTCCAATGTGTAAGTTTTTTCTCTTCCATTATGGATTGCCTTCCTATCAAACTTCCACATCCTCCCTAAGAGTAAGTGACAACATCCATGGGCATAATATCACACCACGCCTCATCTTCATATGTTCCTATTCAAAAATTTACAAGGAATTGTTGATCAACCAAGACTTGGTGCCCTTTTTGCAACCATGACACCTTATAAGGGGTAGGGTAAGCTATCCTTTTTAACCCCAAATTGTCCACCATTTCCACTAAAACTAAGTTATCAATGTTGCCACTATCTATTATGACTTTGTAGCACTTTCCACCTGATTTATATATTGTTCTAAATAAATTTTTCCTTTGGACAAGTTCATCTTCTTTTTTGGTTGGCTTCAACAATTTCCTCTTCATCATAAGTGCTTCTCCTCTCTAAGGTTCATCTGGTTCACTAGCAAACCTTGCAGATTTATTATCCCCTTTTTCTACATGAGCACTTGCTGCCCATGTTCTCCTTGATCCTTTTGGTCTATGTTGTGGACATTCATAAAATCTATGGCTTGAATCTCCACAGTTAAAACATGTCCCTTGGAAGCCTTTTCCTTTTCCATATCCACCTCTACCTCTCATTGGGTATGGTCATGATCTTGTTTCATCCTTCTCCTTTTGAGTTTTTGATGGGCTAGCATGCTTACCATGGCTGTAATTTTTTGTTGTTGCACTTCCCTTCGCTAATCCACATTTACTTTTGGTTGTTCCTTGTTTTCTTGCCAATTTCTCTTCATCCTTTAGAGCATATTGATATGCTTCTTCCACATTTCACAGCCTTATCATGCTTAGTTCATCTTGGATGTTCAACCTCAATCCATTAACATACCTTGCTACTTTTTCATGGTCTAATTCATTATGACCAGATCTGATGGAAATTTTATAAAACTCTTTGATATAGGCCTTCACACTTAACTCCCTTTGTTTTAAATTCTACAATTTCTTGAGAAGTTCCAGTTGATGGGTATGTGCAGGATCATCATGGAAAAAATAGGCCCTTGAGTAGCAAAAAATTCAAAAAAATCAGAGTTAGGCAATTTGACATAAAAATTTGCATAAGTTATCTATATTATTTCAAAAATAAGTAAGAATACAATTTGTAACAAATTCAATTTGTAGCAAATTGAATGTAATTTCTAAAATACTAGGTTTATTTTAAAAAAAAAAAATCTATTTGGTAAAAAATTGAAATTTCAATGCAATAGTACTTAAATTTTAGGGAAAAAATAAGAAGTAGGTGTCTGTTTGACCACCCTAACCACAATAAAATGATAATATTTTTTTATAATATTTTAGATATAAGTAGAGGACTCATGTCCCGATGTGATACATATTTTTTTGTAATTTTTTTCTAAGTAAATAATTAATTATGATTTTTTTATTACAACTTTTAAAAAATATAAAAACTCATATGTCTAACCACCTTAACTTGGTCAAAAATTCATGAAATTCATTTTTTCTTTTTTTAATCATATAGTATGTGAAGCATAGAATGTGATGCATGCTTCGGATTCAAAAAATGTGATATCATTTGAAAGCTGTAGATATTTTTCAAGCAGCCTATCAATTAGGACTTTAGTCATAATTCAAATAGAAAATAAATAATAATTATTTATTAAATTCAAAGTAAAGCATAAGTTATATTGGTGGAAAGCTAAGAATATCCTTTAAAAACCCTTTTCGTTTCATAAATTTTGGTTTAAAAAAAGTCGTTAGCCACATACCCATCATATCGCCACTTTTTGGCCCATCATGATCCTACACATACCTTGATAATCACTAGGTAGAAATTTAGCCTTCATCTTGCTTACCATTCGATCCCATCTTGTGATCTTATCTCTACCATTTCTTCTTCTCTCAACATGCACCTCTTTCCACCAAAGTGTTGCATAACCCTTCAACCTTGTTTGAGCAACCTTCACTCTTTTTGGGTCCTCTATTTCATCATACTCAAAATATTCCTCCATTTCGGTTATCCAGTCAATTAATTCATATGTTTCTAAACTTCATGAGAAGCTTGGAAACTCCACCCTTATTCCTTTCCTAATATTGGAAATATCTCTTTTAAGTCTTCTTTCACCCACATCCATATCTCCATCTGCATTGTCACCATCTTGTTTAGCCATCTCTGCTCCTCCTTTATCATCTTCACTGTCACCTTCTTCATGTGCTCTGCCTCTTCTCATTCCACCTTCTAATGCATTCATTCTTTCTTGCATTCTCCTTAGGGTTTCCAAAACCTCATCTATTCTTCATGTTGCTTCTGCAGTTGTAGCCTCTGCCATCCTTCTCCTTGGCGCATCCTACTACTCTTAGTCTCCTTCTACTGCAGTCTTCCTTGCTGCAATATCCCTTGTTGTAGGGACACACTCACAGTTCACACTCAAAAGGGATTACTCTAACCCTAATCTCATACCACTATCCTTCTTCCCAGAGCTATAGTTGTGCTCTAATACCATGTTGATGGCACCCAACCCCTTGTAGGCACCCAAAAACTCACTTTAAAATGAGCAAACACGTGGAAAAGGAAGGTTGTGTTGGTATAAGAAACCTCACACAGCCTTTGCAGAGGTTTACAAACAAGCTACACGTCAAACGATTAATTTTGGAAGTATAAAAACAATTATAGAGGCACAAACTAAGTTGTAGAAAAAATAGACTGTTGTTGTGGGTACTCACAGCGCTGGTTGTAGGTAACTGTTTGGAATTATAGCAATGTAAAATGCTTTAAACTTGCACAGAACAGCCTATATTTTAAGAACAATGACATATAGCAAGGATACTCATAAACACATGCATGGAGACAATAGCAATGAAGAGGAAAATATTATATTTACTTTAAAAATCAAATTTTTACACACTTAAACATGCATAATTTATATAACATTTGCTTAATAGAATACCCTTTGTCAATCCTCTTTCTTTCTCTTTGTCCACCTATTGTCTGCTACTAGCCTCTCTGACTATTTCCAGGCATACTTCTACTCTCGTCCAATATTATTTTTTTCATCTCTAACTATACCCCTTTTGTCCCCTCTATTATTTCCTTTGTATTGTTGTTCTGAATCCCCCTTTTTCTATGTTGTCCTCTATTCTTCTTCTCCCAACTACCAAAATTTGGAAGCTTTTTACCAAAATATCCCAAAAGTATTGCCTAAAACTTTTACAACGTTCAAAAACCTCCACAAATGTCTCCACCTACCTATTTTTGACTTCAAAATCTCCCACTCATCTTTTCCTTTACCATTTTAATGCTGCTCATTAAATGAGCTTACGGTAGTAGTTTGTTGCCCTTTAAACAAAACATAATTCAAATTTTAAATTTTAAACTCCTTATAGCTCCTTCATGTGGCATGTTGGGGAAATAAAAATAATAATTTTTAAAGCAAAATGATACCCTTGCATCAATTGTGGGAATTCATAAAATCTATGGCCTGGCTCACCATAATTAAAACATGTCTCTTGGAAGCATCTTCCTTGGTGTCTTCCATATCCACCTCTACCTCTCATTGGGTATGGTCTTGATCTTGTTTCATCCTTTTCATTTTAACTTTTTGATGGGTTGGCCTCCTTACCATGGCTGTAATTTTTCTCTTGCTGCATTTCCCCTTTATTGAATTCACCTTTTCCTTTGTTTGTTCCTTGCTTCCTTTCCAATTTCTCTTCATCCTTTAAAGCATATTGATATGCTTCTTCCACATTTCGTAACTGTATCATGCTTAATTCATCTTGAATATTCAACCTCAATCCATTAACATATCTAGCCACCTTCTCATGCTCTAATTCATTATGACCATATCTAATGGAATTTTTATAAAACTCCTCTATATAGGCCTTCACACTCAACCATCTTTGTCTTAAATTCTACAATTTCTTGAGAAGCTCAAGTTGATAATCACCAGGAAGAAATTTAGTCTTCATCTTTCTTACCATTCGATCCCATCTTGTGATCTTATCTCTGTCATTTCTTCTTCTCTCAGCCCGCACCTCTTTCCACCAAAGTGTTGCATGACCCTTCAACCTTGTTTGAGCAATCTTCACTCTTTTGGGGTCCTCTACCTCATCATACTCGAAGTATTCCTCCAAATTTCTATTATTCAATCAATTAGTTCATCTGGTTCTAAACTTCTTGAGAAGCATGGTAACTCTACCTTTGTTCCTTTCCCAATATTGGAAATAGCTCTTATAAGCCTTATTTCACCTGCATCCATATCTCCATCTGCATTGTCACCATCTTGTTCAACCATCTCTACTCCTCCATCATCTTCACTATCACTTTCTTCATGTGCTCCGCCTCTTCTCATTCCACCTTTTATTGCATTCATTATTTCCTACATTCCTCTCAAATTTTCTAACACCTCATCTATTCTTCCTACTGCTTCTGTAGCTGCAACCTCTATCATCTTTCTCCTTGGTGGCATCCTATTGCTCTAACTACCTTCTTTTCTTTTCCTTTTTACTGCAATCTTCCTAACTGCAATATCCCTTGTTGTAGGGACACACCCACAATTCACACTCAAAAGGTATTACTCTAACCCCAATCTCAGGCCACTATCTTTCTTCCCAAAGTTGTAGCTATCCTCTGATACCACGCTGATGACACCCACCCCCTTGTAGGCACCTAAAAACCCACTAAAATGAGCAAACATGTCGAAAAGGAAGGTTGTGTTGATGTAAGAAACCTCACACAACCTTTACAGAAGTTTACACATGAGCTTTAGGTCAAATGTAAGAAACCTCACACAACCTTTACAAAATTTTACACATGAGCTTTAGGTCAAACAATTAATTTTGGAAGCATAAAAACAACTACAGAGGCACAAACTAAGTTGCAGAAAAAAATAGACTATTGTTGCGGGTACCCACAGCATTGGCTATAGGTGTCTATTTAAAATTTCAGCAACATAAAATACTCAAAACATGCACACAACATTTGATACTTCAAGAACAACAAACTCAGAACCAATATAACTCATAGACACATGCATAGAGACAACAACTATGAAGAGGAAAATATTATATTACTTTTGAAGTTCAAATTTTTACACACTTAAACATGCATTTACATAAATATCTACACAATAGAGTGCCCTCTATCAATCCTCTTTCTTCTCTTTGTCCTCCTATTGTCTACTACAGGCCTCTCTGACTATTTCCAAACATTCTTCTATTGTCCTTCAATATTCTCTACTATCGTCTTCTATCCTCCTTTATTTTTGTTGTTCTAACCCTCTTTCCTTTGTTCTACCTCTAGTTTTTTGTTGTTCTATTCCTTTTCTCCAAATTGTCCAAAATCTGGAAGCTTCTTTCAAAAATCTCCCAAAAATCCCACCTAAAACTTAGGGCAATGCTAAAAAAATTTCATTAATGCTCCAACTACCTATTTTGAATTTCAAAAGTCCCGCTCAAACCCCATCTTTCTCATCCTTCATAAAATTTAAAACTACTAATACTCCCTTAACGTGGCATTTTCTAGGGGAAAATACAAAATATATTAAAACATAATGATGCCCTCGTGCATCATTATTTAATTTTGTGATTTCTAGTTAGCTAAACTAATTAGCTTTTTAATGGATTTGATGAGTGTATTTTCTAGTTGTCTATTTTAATTAGTGACTTAACTAAATTTATTATATAGTTAACTATTTTGATTAAATAGTTAACTTGTGAGGTGTAATTTAGGATGTAAATTAATTTAGTTTTGGATAATGTGATAAATGATTCATTTTTAATTAAATAAACAATATGTAGTATTTAATTAATTTAATTATGATAAAGTAATGGACTTAGGATAACTTCAATTATTTTAATAGATTAAGAGGTGGTAAATGCATAAATTAATGTAAATGTGAGCTTAGTATCTACATTAGGTGTTGGATTAATTTTAGAATTAAAATGGAAGGTATTCTTACTATTCCTACCTATAGTCCAAATTTCTTCACTCTCCATTATAGTTGATCCACTCATAGTCTTGGAAGCTTATTGGGTGGAGGAGTGAGAAGTTGAGAATCTTTGATCTTATGCTCAAATAATTGACACCTAAAATCAATTTTAAGTTAATTGCATTACAAAAATATCTAAGTATGATCCATATCACTAATATGAATATATCTTGACCCTTTATATTTTTTTGGATAGATCCAACTCAACAAAAACATTTTTTTAGGGTTAGCAAAGTAGAAATTATTAAGCTCAACAAAATTTTATAGATTCCTAAAGAGTAAACTAGATGTTTTAAAAAAGGCCAATAAGGTAGCAAGGTGAGTATAAGATAATGATGGCTCAAAATTACATTAAAAGAGCAATTTTTTTCCTAAAGAGAAAATTTAAATGTGCTTGACATAATTATTTGAAGCAACTCTAAATGCAATATTCAAACATGGTATAAAAATATCAAATATATATAAATTATTTTTCTATTTTTCAATATGTAATTCATTCTAATACACATATGATAAAAGATGGTCAAGTAAAAAATATACAAAAATGTGTAAAGCAATTAGTACAAAAGAGAGATGGATATTTTTAATTTTTTTACCAAATATATAAATGAATTAATTTTATTCAATAGAATTAAGGCATAAAACTCAAATCTCACATGTATAGCTACCTTACCATAATTGAAAATAATAAAAACATTTGTAATCTTTGAATGCATAAAGATTGATCTCTAGCTTGGACTCATATAGTTTTGAATAGATTTAATGACCAAAATTTATAAAAATATATTGAAAAGATAATTTCAAGTTTGTGAGACATTGTGTTTGAAAATGATAATAATTGTAAAATTATGTTTAAAGATTAAAAAAAAAAGATATTTAAAAAATAGACATCCTCTAAAAATATCTGTAATATAAAATTTTCAACCATATCACAAATGTGAAGTTTGTTAGTGACTTCCACCATGAATTTGTAGTTGTACATTCAATCCTAAAAACAAACAAGAGCTGCGGGGCAGCGAAGTTCCTGCCAAAAATTGGCAGAACAATTTCGGCCTAGGAAAAATGTTAGAAATCAAAGGGGAAAATGTTAGAGATCCTAGGGCTACAATTTTGTGGACTTGGAAAAGAGAGATGCAATTTACATGTTACAAGAAGAGCTGCCAAATCCACAAGTTAATGCTCAGCTGTAATATCGATTAATAATTCAATTTTCAAATGCCACAAAGACAACCTCAAATAATGAACTCCCAAGCATGCAAGGATAAGATGCACATACAATGACAAAGAAGCAATGACATGTCAATAGCACTCGATGAAACCTAAAAGATAAAGTCAATTTAAAAAGGGAGATTCAAATGATTACAAGGGTGGATGAGTTGATGGAGGAATTATTGCCAAACATAGCATATGCATTTCATTTCCCTAGCAAACGATTGTTCTGTAGCTTTACCAAAGCAATTTTTCTCATTTGGAAGGAAAAAGAGCACAACCAAAATATCTAAAAAGTTAACTGACCCCTCATTGTTAATAAATCTATTTCATAGTCTCAATGCTTGAAAAAGTATTGTGCATCATTCAATGTATGTATGAGTGATATCTAGGGTAAATATATAAAGAATGGAATTTGTCCCTCAAAAGTAAAGTGTAAGACAACTCACCATAACAGGCCATCTTGTGCAGATTCTCTGTGCTCACACGATTGAAAACATTGCTCTTAATGTTAGTGAAGTTATTAGATACAAGTAGTGCCATCAAGGCATTGTTATGGGATAGTATTACAGCTGATAGAGTAATTGCTTACAAGTAAAAGCATTTAAGGATATTACTACAATGCAATTGACAGTTAGATATATTAATTTGTTTTAACACATAATGTCCAAAAATATACTATGTATTTGATCAAACAGTAATAAACACGTTTAAATCTTTTATCTGACACAGTAAAAAATGAACTGCCAGACCTTTTTTCCTATGTATAATTGTCAGATCGAATTCTTCATATTCTTCTCTTCACATTTTGTGTTCTGAATTTGGGCTTGCATAGTTTCTATGTCCTCTTCCTCATCAACTACAAATTCTTCATAGGCTAACTCTTTAGGTAAATCCTCTTCCATTTTGTCTTTCCCTTTTATTTCCATGCAAAGATAGTGATTTGTGCTCTGGGAAGACAAATTTGAATGTTCAAAGAGACCCATACTGAGAGTTTCTTTGCTACTTGCACTACTGCTACACGGAGACTCATCGCCCTTGCATTTCTGATTGGGTACAATCCAAACAAAATTTGCAGTATCAGTGCTTGGCTCATCAATTTCATCAATATTATTCAGTATTTCTTCAGGCCAAGTTTCATGGTCTGGAGTGCCAAGCACGCCACAGATTTTGTAGATTTCATCCAGTTCACTGCAAATTATTTCACCACAAGGGTTAGATCTTTTATTGAGGGAACTCCATTGAGTATTCAAAGTTGCACACTAAAAGACCAGTAAAATGGGGAGAATACAAATCTATGTAGAAGTAGAAAAATTTATGGATACCCACATTTTTCCTGGAAAGAGTGGCTACAATGTGAAAAGTTCTGAGAGTATTGCCCCAATTGCCCACATGTCTACAGAAGCATAATAAGAGCCTCGATTTTGTAAACACAAATGAAATGAAATTCAAGGCATATCCTTAGCAAGATGAAAATAACAGCATACGTTATTACCATATCCTTAAGTCAGCAAGCAAGCAATCCTCGAACAAGTGATGGAAAAATGTTGGTTTAATAATTTTTGTATTTGCATTTGATTAAATGCAATCAGCCTAAAGTGGCTCACAAATCCCAACAATTAGATTACATTTTCATTAGAGAGATGCATAAAATTTATTGCAGGAATACACCTAGAAAAGATCTATCACAGAATCCAAACTAGATTTGTCTAACTGACAAGATACAGTAAGGGCATAGGCGAATGATATGATTAAGGCTTTGGACAGAGTGCCATTAGAAGTTTTCGAGAACCCAGTGGGAATGGACATCGTGAAGAATGCTCTTATTGACAAAATACATCTCAATTCAATGGAAGAGGTTGTTGAAGCTGGAATTTGGGTATTGGTGGTATTAGCAGGACGACAGTTGCAAAGGCTCTGTACAATCAACTTTATGGTGATTTTGATGCTGCTTGCTTTGTATTTAATGTCTGTGTTGCTGCTTTAAATGGCACAGGTCTTACAAATTTGCAGAAGAAAATTCTTAAAGATTTAACCAAATGTGATGAAAAAGTGAACAACATTGATCAGGGTAAATCTTTGTTTGCATTGTAGATGAGTAAAACCAGGATAATTTGTACTTTTGCAAGATCTTGTACGATGCTCTCAACCTGAAAGTAATTATGCATTTTTCTGAATAAAATGAGGCATTGTTTTATTAAATAAAGCAGGCGAAAACAACGCATGGCATACATAATTAACCTTCTGTTTCTCTCCACTTTTTTTCATATCTTCCTAAAATCCATGGCCTAATTGAACCCAAAAATGATATTCCACCAAAAATCAAGTGTATCTTTATATTTCATATTGCCCTTTTGATGCCTTTTTTCCAACAACAAGATCACAATTTGCAACTCAAAATATGCAGTTCCATTTATATTCAGAACTCGTACATGGAAAATGTGCACAATGCATGAGTGCTGAGCCTAGAATCTACGGATGGAGATAACTGAATTGAGAATCAGTTGTTCTGCAGTAAACATGTAATTTATCAATTCAAGTAGAATACAAGTGAACCATCATGATATGTTATCCATTTCAAATGTCAATTACAACTCATGTATTGTAATGATACACTAACAAGAACCACAATTGCATTTTGTGAAGCATGGTCAGAAAAGATGCACTACTATGCCACTTCTGATAAATCTTTGAGACAAGGAATGTTGACAAGATCACCACCATTAAGATGCACTACTAGTATGTGTGGTAACCATTCCTGCAACAGTCTTTGTCACAACTGATGCAATTGAAGAAGGAAACCATGCATTGGAACTCAAAAATATAATTTAAGTGGTAGGGAGTGATATCCAGGATGGTAAGATCTCAAATCACATGAAGAGAATGTCGAACCCACAGTATGATACTGTTGTAAAAGGGGTGCTATATTTATCAATACCATAGGATGCATTACTTTCAATTTGAATCATCACAGTAATATATGTTCCCTGAAATACCATTGAACTCTGATCTTCCTTTGATTGTTGAACTTAACCTGGGATATAAAGTGGTTAATTTCTCAGAAACTGAAGCAAAATATGCTATATTCCAACAAGATTGAGAAACAGGGATGAAAAAATTCAAATGAGAAATTGGGATATTGAGATAATAGGGTCAGAAAACAATGGAAATTTTGTTGTCTTCTGTAGATAATGGCAGGAAACCTGAATGGTAATGTCAACCCAATACAAATTAATCACTTTTCCTTTCCAATGAGAATGCTGTATAAACTTGATGGCTACTCTTACTGTTCTATTTATATCCTACACTTACTTTTAAGTTTTCCAAATTTTAAAGTTTTATGAGACAATAGACATGTCATATATTTTCACAGCCCTACATAGTTCTACATCCTCAAGGATCAAAATGACATCAAACTATTCTACAAACCTACCATGTTAACCCTTCACTGTGTTAGCTTCAAGAGTTCAGTTCACAGGTATTTTATTCCTTAGTTTTCCAGTAATAAGATCAACCTTAAATTATAATCAAAATGCAAGGGAATTTTTCCATAAGAGAAAGAGAAAATGAAAAGCAAATTACAAACAGGTAGGTCTCAAGAGGACACTGAATTGGACAAAACATTTGTCAAGTCTCAGGGGTGTTAAACTCTGTTTGTAATCCATGAGAGAAGAAGACAACTCATGAGTGATGACAAAAGAACACGAACCACTTCATCTTTCATTCTTTGTCTTGCTTCCTTTGCCTTGGAACATTAAATATTATAACATAAAACCATATATTCTGTAGAAGCAAATCAGACTGGATGAAAGTTGCATAGCGAATGTATATCTATGAACATGAAACACATAAACTTTCATCCTAAGGCACACCTTTTCTTTTGCAGCTATGAGTTCCTCTTGGTGTTCTTTTTTGGATTCAATAAATCTACTATTTGCAGAATCAATCCAGTTCCTTAAGCACCTACAGAACATAAAGAATGATAAATTCACAATAAGGTTATTGAAACAATGTCATATAAGTAGCAACAAAAGAATCAGAGAGGACACATCAAACACAAATATCATGGCGCTCCCATACTGTGTGTTAAGGCTTCCATCATAAAGAATATTAAGAAGCCTCAACTCCTTAGAAAGGTCCAACATCTCATATCCTTCAACTGCACCTCTGAGACTTGCATCTGCAAAGCTATCAAGTTGGCATATTTCTTGCCTCAGTCTCTGCTGCTCATCTGTAAAAGAATTGCAAGACAAAGGCAGGGCATCTTCTTTCATTGAAGAATATTTTTTAGATGAAGCACGATTCAAAAAAGAAAAGAACTAAATATTCTAATCTAAAAAATATATTATTAAATAAATAACAGCCATCTCGCTTTTGCAAAAGTTCATATCACATGTGCCAAGGTTCCAATCTGACAGGAGCTAAATTTCTTCTGGGAATGCAGAGACAAAGAAATTTTAATTTTAGTATTACTACAATTTTATTTAACATCAATAAATAAATATAAATAAAACTGTAAAACAGCAATCTCAGCCTTGGCAGCAGTCCGTGAATTCACTTTGAGTACACTGATGGTAGTGATAAACTAACTAAAATAACTAGAGCTATTTGTTGCAGAATTAAGTAGTGCAAAGAGCATAGCTTAAATCTGATTAAGCAACAATGCTATGAAAGCAGTTAACACCACATATTCTCCTTAAAACTAAACTGTAGATCTGTTAACGATTAAGTATCAAATTGAAACTCATATGGTAGAGTTGATGCCTGAAATGGCAGATGACAACATGATTGGAGCCAAATGAAGCCAGATAACTGTAGAGAAGCTTTGTAAAAGGATCAAAGGCCTAACTTAAGGACTCTGGAAGACATGTACCCTGGTCTAAGTTACATGACTGAGAAAGCATAGGAAAAATCATGTGAATGCATACTAGCTGCGTCGAACAAGGTGGCTGAGACCATTTGAGATACAAACATAGTTCCATCTTCATAATCTCAAAATATAATAATCTCTACATCAATTGTCCAAAGTAAAGGCTTGAAGCAATTAAATAGGTCTAAACCACCTAAGGGAGAGAGCTATATAAAAAGGCACAATACATGTAAGAGGATATAAGAATATACATTCAAAGGAATGGAATTCATTTGACAATTAGATACTAGGATCAAGTAAATCATTCCCAAAATCAATTTGCTCAAAGTCATACTTTGTTGAGAAATAGGGTAAACTGCTACAATAAACGATTGTTCGCTTCATATGAAAATATGAAATACGAATTACCTTAGATTAATGTGAAGATGTTTAAATTAGAAAATAAAAAATTAGTAAACACATGATAAATATGACTCTAGAATATATCCATGGAGAAGCCCTTTTAGGAAAAAAACTCAACCACCAATGAGAACATAAATTCATATTAATCCAATAAAAATGTATTGTATTTAATACGTCCAACTTCCTCCTTTTTTGATAGAACTTTCAGTCTAACCAACTTGAAAACAAGTTACTTATTAAAAATTTAGACTTGTCCATTTAAAATACAAATTATTAAAAATCCACTCTCCTAACAAATAACATAGAACATGAAAATGTGTTTCACTCTGTCTATCAACTTAAATACACAGTTGTCTCCTTTATGCAGCTTATTGTCGATGACAAATCTTTTCCAAAGTACTCCATATACCCTTCCACCCCTAAATATTTTAAGCATATGCCGCCATACTCCATGGTTCTTGTGATGCAGAAACTTTAATTCTACCTTCTTATTTGGTAACCAGCAGTCTGCAAATTCTTTTGGAATGTTCTGTAACACTTCCAGAACAAAAAAATGAGTTGATTTTATCCAAAACTGCACTAACCTCAATTAAAATGATCATTAGAATCCTTTCTATATTTTGGATAGAAACAAAAACTTACAAGGAAGAAAGTTCTGGATGTGGCACTCTTGGTTAAGTTCACTGAAAACATTGGTTCCGTACTTTTCATAGGGTTTAGAATTGCAACGGCCTCTGTTTGCATGGAGGAGAGGATTCCTTCTTCAGGACCATAAAATGTATCATTATGAAGAGAAGCATTCTGTTCAAGTTGAATTGCACCAAAGACTTGCACAACAAAATATATATCAAAGGCATGTCTGAAAACAAGAATGTCTTTTGCTTTTATATGATTGTCAGAAACAAAACTCTGCCATCCATCTCTAAAAGATGCAGAAACATCAGTACAACAGAATTCTACATGCCATAAGTGACCACTTGGCCCCGTGAGAATCGCATCTTTACAAGACATAAAATTCATTTTGCCTGCAAACTCGGCAGGGATTTCCTGCATCCAGTGAAGTTAAATTTAATTGAATCCTAAACAGAACACTGGACTGCATTATATCATGGTTGCTAAATTATTGAGTTACAAGTGTAAAGAACAAGAAGACATTACTAAAAGATCTTCACTCACCAATTGAGAGGAGAAGTCCCCTGCCATGACCTTGTAAAATGAAGCTCCATCAGAACTCAAAACCAAAGACGAATGAATACACAAACATTTGTGGGTGCAGTCTTCACATGCCATTGATAACTCTAGTCAGATTTCATAAAACAATATTTTGGAACCTGTAAATTCATGCATCAAAGTCTAAAGGATGAAGAAATTTTGACATACTGCAACAAGGCGCATAACCCATTTCATAGATTGTCACAAAGAAAAGAGGTCACAAGGACGGCCATAATGACAGGACATGCACACAATAGATTTATTGAAAAGGTTTCAGAATCTTACACTCAAATGTAAATTGACTGGCACAAACCAAATCCCAAAATCTTTTCTGGTAATTACGCTTTAACCAAGATAAAATGATGTATTTACATGCCTGATCTCTACTGCATTTGCCAAGCATCATGCATGCAAGATGTGGAATCTTAAACAAGGCACGCAAATTGTTTGACAGAATGGGTTTCACTAATGCAACAAAGGCAAACAAAAAACTTTCATTCAAACACATAATGGGAAGATTAAAATGGGGTAAGTACATCTATCAAAGCATAAAGGAGAGTGAAAATTGTCAGATGTTTATAGTTACAACCGCTCAGGTAGACATGCATACAAAATCTGAGGGAAAAGACAAGCTCATAGACTGTTAACATAATGCCTAAAGGAAAAACCCATGATTGGAGGATCTGAAGGAAGTCGAGTGTAGAAAAGGCTATTGAAACTTTCAAACAATTGCAATCGACAGAAATAAAGGAAAACTCTACAACCCTTATCATTAATCACGTAGCCAGTAAGTTTGGAACTGAGCATGGACATCTATCAAAAGTATAAAGGAGAATTTGGAACAAGTATGGACATCTATAGAGCATAAGAAATGTGGTGTTCAGCAAATATTAAAATTGGAATACTTTAATGGAAATGCATGGGAAATATGGATGCATAATAATGCATAAAAATTATGGGACAAGGCATTTGGATAGTTTGACATAATGCTACTTTGAATTGTGTTAAATGCAAAGTGTCGTTAAGGTGTCTGAGCACAAAATGTAAGAATACAGACAGGGCACATAGAACATTAAAAATATACTTTAAAGGGGTTGATCTACATACCTGGGGACTTTTGATTCAATCTTCACGCCTGTAATCACTTCGAAACAATATTCTCTACCAATAATCTCCTTCCTGGTAGCAACGTTCCAGAATTTCCTACGCTCTTCCCACTTTTGGCAGTAAAGAAATAAATGATATCAGTAAAGTCGAAGATCGAGAACAATAGTTACCTCTCTCATGTTTACGCGAATAGCCGAGAATTGGTTATAAATCTCAGAAATGAATGCAATTATGAAAAAGAGAGGCAAGTGAAAACAGTACGTTTTCTTAGCTTTTCTGATTGTAGGATAATGAGTCGTGCATGTAGGAAATAAAATCATGAAAAGGACAGTGCTTTTAACTCTCATGGAATCTCCCATGGTTAATCTACCATTCCATCCACGGTCATTGTTCTGGTATCCTTGTCACATCACCATAGAAAGAGTTAGCATCATTTTCAGTTAATAAACTAGGAGTGTCTTTGATTTTCTGTTGAATGCAAGCATTATTGCTTGAAAACCCTTCTTAACAAACACCGGTGAGAAAGAATATAGGACGCCCTCTCTTTAGGAAAGCTTCGCTCATTTTTTGGTACCTATTTATTTCAATACTTGTTAAATCGAATCCTAAATCTGTATGTGAAAAGCTCGTTGATAGAAAGAATATGATACAAATGTTATGTGCCTCGCACGAGGTCTGAACTGAGGAATGTGTGTGTTAAACACCAGCCTTTCTTTAGTATTCCAACAATAATAAGATTTCCTCGTGATGTTGCATTAAATCTTCGTCTATGGATGTAATCTCTTTTCTTTAAACAATCCAAAGTAATTTATTATAAGTGTTGAAATCTTTTACAATAATGTCTATATATTGATGTAATTCCAAGAAGTTTAACAAAATATAAGGGCAGATCTCTGCATTTTATTTCAAGGACAAAGATTAAGCCAATCGAAGTGGAGCTCAATTAGGTCAGTAAACGAAAGAATTGTATTAAGATCGAGTTGCTCATGAAGTAAATGTGTTAGCATACTATTCTTCATGTCCAATGGAATATTATGATGTGTTGAACATCTAAATTCTCATGATGGGATAATATGGTAAGAGAAAGGTGAGGGAATTTCCCATCCTTCCTAGCAGGTTGCCCATGCTCACATTATTGAAAGATGCAAAGGAAGGATAACCATCCTAGTGAGGTGAGGACTAGCCAATGTAGCTCCTAGAATGCAAGCTTGAGCTACTATTACACCCTCTCCTCTAGTTGTGAGATGGAGAATGGTCATGGGCTCAAGGAGGTGAGCTAGGAGGAATCCTTATCACATTGCAAGGTCCATTACCTCAATGATCAAGAAGCGCCTAAGATGATCAAATTCTAATGCTACTTTATTGGCTTGGATTTGAATATACATAATAATATTAAAAATGATAACATGGTTTGTATACATTAGAAAATGTTGATCAATAGAAGAATTAGAAAATAGAGAAAAATTCCTGCATCTTTCTAAATAGAAAATTTAAGGATCTACTCTAAAAAATAAGGTAGTTCTACATAAAATTTATTATAAATTTAGGCCAATATCCTAGAAGAATAATGTTCCATGACAATGGTTTAGGTTGAATCAGTTTAAACAAGTTTTGAATTCAAATCCATGCATATTGAGCTCGAGGAAGAAAATAGAAAAAGTGCTTAATAGTCTCTAAGTGTTCATAGAAAGTGAAATTGGGGTTTGAAACCTCAAAGATGGAATAAATAAATATCTAGTGGTAATGTGTAGTAAGGGACACCCCACAAAAATGAGCAACCTTGGGTCAAAAAATATTATTGAACTCAAATTATTTGAAACTTTCAACTTTGAGTCAAAGAAGTGGATTGGAGAGACCATCTCCTAGTCAATTTCTACACTATAGGAAAACATGGACAAAGCCAAACATAATATTTTATGGGCATGTAATTATAAAAATGACTAATTTGGTACAACTTTTAATCCTTGCACTACATTTGGTCACCTCTATTCTAAGCTAAAATCTTGTGTTAAATTTGAGGAAGGATAACCTTAAATATTTCCTAATAAGATTCCTCATCTACAATGTGTGAATTTTAAGAACACTCATTCTCATTACTATCACTCCCCATCAAATAGACGAGTTTCTCTAATGTAGAAGCTCGTGCTAGCTCCCACTACTCTAAAATTATAAATTTTCTAAGATTTTTTTGACAAATATTATTTTTCAAGTGAGGTTTGTGTCATCAAGTGTAAGGTGAAAAATAAAGTTCTTGTAAAAAAATTCACAAATAACCATTAAAAAATACTAAAAAAAATATATCTAACATTTTTCCAACAGCTAATACAAATGGGGGCTCTATGACGAAGTCCAAAAGAATCAAACCCTAGTTCTAATAAAGAAATATATTTTAGGGGTGTCTTTATGTATGCTATCATTCTATGATATCAAATATCTCCATTTGCATCCATTTTTATTCACAAGATGATATTTCACACTAAAACCTCTCCCATGGGACTTCTTGAAGGAATTAACATAGCCAACTATGTGCTCTAGATGATATAGAGTATATGCTAGAAAATAATTGACCTCTACAACAATGAATTAATGGTCCAATTGAGTCACATAATATTTTGTATAATTATTATGATCATTAGCAAGGATTAGACCATATGAATATATTCTTAGACTCTATTGTTATTTTTTTATGAATTTCCAACTCAAGAAAGTATATAGTGTAGGATCCCTAAAAAAAGTTTATAAATATTAACATTCTCTAATTTTACGAGATTGCAATTTACAACCTTATTCATTCAATTACCTTGCATTTCATGTATAAATCTATAACACTTTCCTACACAGTAATCTCGAGTAGAGGTTTGGAGAAGTTTTTATTTTACCACTCAAATGTTAATTGAATTTTGTTGATCACGTCGATGTGACCCTTCTAAAATATTGATGGCTATTTTAAATATTAAAAAATGAATTATTATTGTAGTTACTCTTTGTGGCTATAAATGATGCAATTGAACGCTCTCAACTATTAGGTGGCTTTCTAATGCCTTTCTAAATTACATTGTTTTTGTGTGGTGACTTTAATATGGTTGAGTTGGCATATAATAATATTATCTATCTTTCAATGATAAGGAAAAGTAAAGAATGTGACACATGGTTTAATACATAATAAATTATTTTTGTGTGCCCTTAATATTATTTCTAGAAAGACCATTTAGTGTGTTTTAGGTGGTCCAATCCTTGTAATGCATTTGAACATTTTATTAAGATAATTGGTAGAGTTATGTTGTTTTCAATGTTTCTTCCTTGTTTTGAGTTGCTATTCAATTTCAATGGAGACTTTAAATAATATTGTGCTTTTCAAATACTCCCTAGTTTTTTCTAAATTCATGAAATCTCAAGAAGAATAAGGTGAAGAAAATATAGTTTTTTTCTTAATAATTATCTTCTTTAATATATAAGTCAACACTAAAACATCCAACATGTGGGGAGCCTTTTTTCAACTTCTCAAAATGGTTGTATTGAATGGTGGACTAAATCCATCAAATGCATGAAATGATTTGTATGCATCTATTGTCATCAAGATCAATCATGTTGCCATAGACTTGAAGAACTAACTCTTCTTTCAACCTCTTTGTTAGTTGTAAATAGTTAACATACCCCACTAGAAGCATATAGCTAACATTGCATACATTAATACTTAAGAATCTTAAATAAAAGATAAACTTCATTAGTTGAAGATTGGTGATGAGTTTTCTTAGGATTTGTCTAATCCAGGAAAGCTAAAATAGTTCCTAAAAATCATATCCATTTGGGAAGTTAAAAATCTCTTGACATAGCGACCTCATCATTTCTCTCTAGTGTATCTGAATTATCAATTACCATGTTGTCCCACTTGTGGATCTACCTTGCGTTAAATGTCCAAGATACTGAGAGGGGCGGGTGAATCGGTATCTTCTTAAAATTTCTAATAAGATAATGAATTCTTGTTTAAACTTATATAAATGACATCAACTTAACACAAATTTTCTTATGAATTCTATTTGCATTGCTTATAGTAGTCCATTTCTAGCATGGCTAGTGCAATTCAATCTATTTCATTTTAGGTAGATGTTTATATTCATTTTTTTTGTTTTGTTTTGACAAGTTATAGACCATTCATTTGATGATTTTATTAATCTTCATTGCTACGCATAGAATTCAACATTAAATTAGATGGATGTTGCATGTAAAAATTTAATTTTTAGGAGCTTAAAGATATAAAATGGAAAACATGACATAACAGATTCAAATTCATTATTAGTGATGGTTGTGGGAAAATTTTTATTTTCAATTAATTTTGAAAATGTAAGAGCTTCATCAATGTTAATGCAAGTTTCCATTAATTTATTTATGCCACAAAAAAATTCACCTTCATCATGAGCTTAGATAATTTCAAGTGACTCAAGACATAGTTGGTTTAATGCAAGTTTTCATTCATTCATACCATTTATCTTTCTAAGAAATAAAAAAAGGGAAAATTTTGTGCAATTGAAAATGATTTTTGTCTTTCTAAGTTACCTCATTGCCAAAGAAAAAGTGAATAATTCCAAGATATAGCATCACATACCCTTCTTTGAATTCATGTTCTTCATGGATTGGTTGACAATCACAATGTGGTTTTGACAACAATAAGCACAACATTCTCTAGTTTCCAAAGGTGGCAGCAAATTATACCCTGGGTTTTGACACTATTCTTTTCTCCTAAGAACTTGTCCACACTCCAAATAATCCCATCAAACCCTTCTTAACATTGATCAATGCTTACATGAAGCAATTTTGAACAAATCCCTCAAAGTACTAGGTTTTACATGTAATATAGTTGCAAAAAGAAACAAACTATCCTCAATAACTCACACAAAATGATGATTTAGAAACCCTCCTATTGTCAACACCTGCATATAGGCCTACAAAAAATTAGTACTAAGTTTCATATATTTTCCCTAGATGCATCAAAAGTTATGGGTTTTTTGAAGCTTCCTATAAACCCTAGGTTGGGGACAACAATCTTTTATAAGATATGTAATGTTTCATAAGTCACATTAGTTATGGAATGTAAAGTAATGCTTTGAGTTTTAAATATATGCAATACAATGTAATCAACGATATCAATATGTTTCATAAAATGGAACGTAATCAGTGGTATGGATATGTTTGAAAAAATGCATTACAAGTACTTTTCTTGCAGTATGGAGGTAGATGTATGTATGAAAACTATTGTAGCATAGACATGTTTGATAATTCCAAACAACCCATTGCCTTCTTTCATAAAATTCTTTGGTGTGTTCTATAAAATGCAATGTAATTAGTGTTATCAATATGTTTCATAAAATGCATTACTTACTTTTGTTCTATGTGTGTTTATGAATATGTAGCATTCAACATCATGCTGAGGAAATGAGAAAAGCCTCTAACATTGGAAGAACATGCAGTTAAAAATGAAAGGAGAAGACAATAAAAAATTGTAGCTCATGAAGCAAAGGAATTGCAGCCCATACAACCAGAAATTCCCTTGCAATCTAAAAGAGATGTCCAATTGGAAAAACAAAGGGCACAGATGAACAAATATCGTGGAAGGACACAAATGGATCACAAATTTGGGGGCCCATCATCAACCATAGGTGAATTTCAATGCACATCTCCAGTTGAAGACACACCAACAACAACATGTGGTTTTCCAAGTACATCGGAAATCACATCTCCAATTGAAGACACACCATCAACAACATTGCATTTTGAAAGTACATCAACAAGCATATCTCTATTTGAAGGCACTCCACAAACGACATCTCAAGTTGGAGGTACAACATTTTTTACATGTCAATCTCAAGGTATGTCATCAATCGCACTTCTGATTGAAGGTATACGATCTATCCCCGATGATTTTGACATTCCTAGGAACATTGACACAAATTTACATTTGAGAACTCCTTCTAGATTTTTTCATAGAAAACCTATATTTTTTATTGATATTGATTATAATGTTTTGAAATGGATGTATGATAAGATTCCAAAATGTACATGTCAAAGACATGCATAGAGGATATGGAGTTTATTTTTTGAGAAGCTAAGTGAGGGTGAAGATGCCAAGTATTTGTTGAAATGATGAGGCAACTCAAATTTAGGCCCACCATGAAGGCTCTTGGGCTAAGAGTTTCAAATGAAAAACTTGTGAAAATTCCATTGTAAATAACTTGATGAGTGCATATGAGAGCGTGGGTTCTACCTCACGCACAAAGGATAGTTGTGCCACACAATGTGTGATGACAACACTGTTAAGCAATCAAACAAGGAACAAGGTGAACCTTGCAAAGACAAGTAAGTCTTTGAAAATAAGTAGATCATCTCTAATGAGAGCCAAAAGAAGGTGTGAAGAGTGGAGGATCCAAATAGCAATGAGTTATGGGCATTCTCGGGTAGAGTGCCACAGAAAGATAAAATAATTGCTTAAGGCTTGAGATCTCTAATAGTAGATTATTCGAAGGATAACACAAGGACCTCTCCTAATCAAAGAGATGTTGTAAGAAGGAGAATTGGTAGTAAAATTTGTGAGCCACATCCAAAGCATTATTTGGATACCACTCAAACCCAATATTTTGTTGATTGTGTACAAAAGTTTCCTAATATTAAAATATGTCAAAGGTATTTTGAAATGCTAAAGTATTTTTATGTCAAAATACATCACACACCCTCTACTTTTTGTAGATTACATATTGTTTTTTCTAACCATTATGATTTTTATCGACGTATATGTGTAGATATGCATACTGGCAATGTTTTGTAGAAATGTAACATTAGGCCTTCACCTAAATCCTCAAGGGAATTATTATCTTCCATTTTATGTGAAAGAGAGGATGGTCAATTTTTGTACAAGTCATGTTTGGATGGCACATGCGATCATTTTGGTGGCATGCAACATTTTCGAATTTTCCAACACATGGCTAGTTCACACACAATTGGAGAAAAAATTGTGGAATTCGGAAAATACAAGATAGTGGCCTATAGTCTAAAAGATGGGAAAGAAGCAAAGAAGTATGAATTGGTCAGTGTAAAGATTCCATTGTATCAGTTTATGGGGATTTTTCGTGATCAGGTAGTCTATGAGTATGCAAGACATACACATAGAGCTCAATGGTTGGAATCATAGTTCAAGTTATGCAAGGACACATTTCCACTTCATAGCATCATTTCAGTTGTTGACTTCATGGAGAACTACACATTACAGCCACGGAACGAGGTGCAATCACAATACTACAACTCCACACAAGTTCCTATATTTGTGCATATAGCATTCATTCATGCAAATGATAGTACAGAGGAAAACAAGAAAGTATTGAGGGGTGTCACTTTTACATTAGTGATGATCGTACACATTCTACAGAGTTTATGCAAGGTTGCTTTCAGATGTTCTATGCTTATATGGTTAGCAGGGGCATATCATTCAGTTAGCATATGATATGGTCAGATAATTGTACATCATAATTCAAGAATGTCAGAATGTTTTACTGGTTGAGTAGGATGCATAGGATCAGTAGTGTTCAACATATGTGGAACTTCTCAGAGGTCAGGCATGGAAAACGGGAGCATGATGGAGCAGGTGCATGTATCAAAAGAGCCCTCGCACAAGAAGAGTTAAAGTACAAAGACAGTGTAAATTTGACAGATGCAAGATCAATTGTCTAGTGGTGCAATCATGCAATGGGTCCAGGTAGTGAAGGTAATTCTTTAGATCATAGATTTTTTCATTTAGTAGATGATACTAACACTAAAAAATATGAGGATTGTCATACACTAACAAGATCAAGTGAGCTACACTCTTTTAGAAGCTCTAATGTAGGTATATGGACTATCCATACATGGAAGATGGCATGCTTTTGTTCTACATGTACACTTCAAGCACAAAATGATTGTGAGTCAATAGAGTGGGTTGACGAATGGTCGGTAAGAATTCTAACCCTACTTGACACTTATCAGCTCCCGACAGCTCTACAAATCATAGAGATGCAATCATCTATTGACTTTGATCATGTATCAGGCCTACTAGAACTAGGTAATATATCTTACTTATAGATTTGATTTTGATGTTCATTAAATACATTTAACAATTAACAAGATGAACATATCAATGTAGGGAATGTTTATGCAGTGATTGCAGATGAAGATAATGAAGAGGGTACAAATTATTACCCGTGTCATTGTATCGAGGCCAAAAATAAATTGGAGGCCCCAATTATAGATGGAGAAAACATAGAATATCATATAGGTTCAGTAGTTGTTACTGGAACATGGCTTAGAAGGTACCCAGTTAAGAATGTTGCAGTTTGGTTGTTTAAGGACTTCGACACACATGAAAGATTCTTCACTACTCAAACCTTGTCATCACCACCAATGTTCATTTTCTCAAAAATAAGGGTAGACCTGCGAACAATAACTTGTGGAAAGTATGTGAGTCTAACCATGAGGTAATACTTGACATAATAAGGAGTAGAGCATAACTATATCATGGTTCCTTGGATTGATTTGTAAGTATGCGCATTGAATTTGTAAAGTCGTGTTATTGATCATTGCTTTATTTCAATCATTTAAGTTTGATTGTAGAAGGGTTTGCAAAATTGCATTATTGTTAATTTGCAAAATGATGATTATATGTTGCTCTCTATTGACCACATTTAAGTTTATATTCTCTATTGGTTTTTTGATGTCATATACATTTACGACTATCATTGATGCATTTGTGACTGTAGGTAATACTTAAGTTTGTCAACTTAAGAAAAGAACAACATCGGTTGCTAGTGCAAGTGTTCAGTGGTATGAGAAAAATCGGTTGTTGGTGCATTTTCTAGTTCTCAATCTTCTCTTTCTTTTCCATCTCGTAGATTTCTCATATTCTTATATGCTACATATTTTATGTTAATTATGTCAGTGTGATATTTGAAATTTATATGTATGATCATCAAGAGATGAGAAAGTAATGAAAGATGGGCCACATCACCATTGTAGGACCTTCAATCGATCTACTCCTAGCATTCATGAAGGTGATAATAGATCTCATCAGAAGGTGTATGTCTAACATTATTTAGTTATTGGTATTTTAATGATTTTTATGAGAGTCCATGTCTGAGATTGATAGGATTTTACAAGTTTTTTGTGGACCAAATTCCAATGAGAGTACACAACCACAGAGAGGCTACTATCCATGTGTTTCCAAGGGAGTAGGGGATGTACATGTTTTGAAGCATTTTGGAATACAAATAACTGGGCCACCTGAGGTGGATTGGAGAAAAGAAACTTGGTAACTACTCCTTTTGTTTCTTCTTGTACAATATATTTCATGATTTGGGCTACAAAAGCGAGGATTATTTCCCTACATGTATTGCTACAAGTATTGAGAAATGGGAAGATTTTCAAGATGTTCTTCCATCACTATTGTAATATTTGTTATTGACTTAGTGTATTTTTTGATATACAAAAATTATGAGAAATTAATACATACAAATATGTATATTCCTTAATAAATTCCTTGATTAAATGTGTATATTACATTTAAAATTACTTGTAATTTGCTTCATGGTTTACATTTAAAGTTGTATTCAAGGAGAAGCATGTGGATTTATGACAAAATATGAAATAATGTCTTATATTGTACAAAGGAATATTTTCTTGCTCTTCTATAAACCCTAGAACTCCTTCCATCATTATTATTTGTATTACAAGGTTGTGAATTCACCTCTCCAATTAATATGTCCCCACTATATCATGATGATTCTCACGATGATTCTCAACCCTTCTTATTTTGTCTTAGGTTATTACATCACCATGAGACCCCATTTCTATGAGGCATACGCTTCCCCTACCTTGTCAATCCTATCGAATTGGAAAGCTAGTGAACTTGGCAAGCTAGTGAGCTCACTAGCTTTCTAATTCAGTAGGGTTGACAAGGTAGGGGCAGTGTATTCCTCATATAAATGGGGTCTCATAATGATGTAAATCATTTTGAGACCCCATTTCTATGAGGCATGTGTTGCCCCTACCTTGTTAACCCTACCGAATTGGCTAGCCAGTGAGCTCACTAGCTTACCAATTCAGTAGGGTTGACAAGGTAGGGATAGAGTATGTCTCATAGAAATGGGGTCTCATGATGGTTTTTTAATATGGATTTAATAGATGATTAGACATATATGTGATGGTGTCTTAATTCATTGCAATGTTTTGTGATGCTCTTCTCATTTTTTTCATGTGGATGGTTGTAGTTCTATTAAGATTATTAAAGAATATTTGTTTTGAGACATGAGATAAATACATCGTGATGAAGATGCTCATTCAAATCCTTTACATGTTCATTCCCTACACTTCTTTCTCCCTTATAAATTAGTGACTCTATTTCCCAATGGAGAAGGCGCCAGTATGATTGGTAAAGGCTAAAACACATTTAATATATTGAAAACCATTCTTCTTGTCATCTCCATGATCATGCATGTAACACCTTCCCTCTTACCCCTATGTATACCAAGTTAAGTGGTTTCATTTGTTGGGGGATATATTGTTGTTATCATTTGAAGGTGTGAGGTAAGAGTAGGATAAAATCAGCTCTATTAGAAGTCCTTTTGTGGCTAATTCATCTTCACTTAGTGACAAGATTTGGAGTCAAGGGAGTGAGTTGGGTCTAGACACCATTTTTAGTTGTTCATCTCAAAGTGTAGGAGATAGGACACACTCTTGTTTAGTTGGCCTTAATCCATTCATTACTTGATGAAAAATTGCTTCTCAACCTCCTTGTTGGCACCCCTGGCCTAGGTGGTTATGTAATGTTTCAGAGTAGTGGATTGCAGTGAGTTTGTACACCAACAAAACTAGCACCATTATCAGGGATAGATTGTTGGTGGGTTAAATTTTTTTTGAAGACTCTCGATGCAGAGCAAGTGGACCTCACTCACAACAAACTTAACACAACAAAACTAGGGTTTCAATACAAATGGTGAAAATGGGAATTCTTGTTCATTCTTGACAACTTGCTTTTAAAACCTAAAACATGGGAGAAGCAATTTGGGTTTTTTGGTCATAACTTTCATTGCATACCTACTATTAAAAATGTAAGACCTATTTGGAATACCTTTTTGGATGTTCTTAAACATATACTAAAACCAAGTGGGGTTACTTTGAAATGATAGGGTAAAAAATGGACTATCTCGTTTGCAACTAGGCCTAAAACATGAAAATATTAGACCTAGGGCATCACCAAAACATGTTCCAACCAAAACCCTGGAACCTACAATTTTGAGGAATGAAAATATATACAATGATAATCCATTCCACCAACTTTTAGGAATTTCTACTGTGGGCATGGCAAGAAATGTAATTTACAAGTCCACTAGGAACCCCAGGTAGTGTTTATGACCGGTTTCACTAAAATGCTAATATAGGCATCAAATCTATTTGTTTATATTTTTTCCTTGCATATTTACACCTTATTAGTCATAGCTTCTTGGGAATATGGCAGCCCTAGGGAAGAGTCTATATATGATTTATCTTCTACTTGAATCCTTAGGTACCATGTTGATCCACATCATCTTCCATGTTACCTTACACCTCACATGATACTTCACATGACACCTCACAATGTTGCACCAATAATTAAATATTTTTAATCTTTAATTGAATATTTATCTCTCAACGCATGCCCTATTTCTTCTCCACCATGCCTATTTTTTAGAATTTGGTCTCTCCATGTCATCATAGTCAAAGGACACTATGAGACACTTGTCTCATAACTCCTATATTCCCTCCAACATCATAATAAGGAAAGACTCCTTCTAATACCTTTTTCCTTATGGTCTTTGTGAGCATTGTGAGAAGTGGCTTATTCTCCCACCTTTCACTCCACCTTGTCAATGTAGGAGGAACATATTCCTAGTTTATCTCCCTCATCCCAACCAATCCAATCCTCACCGTACATGTCACAAGACAAATTCTCCAACCATTAATGTTGTGCCACATGTATGTATAGTTCCTTAGCCTATAAAAGGAAGCTCATCACCTCCATTTTCAACACGCATAAGAGCTATCATACTTACATGCTGCTTAAATTTCATGCCAATTATCCAAAAGCGTTCCTTTGTCTTTGCATCATCATTATTATAGCATTAGCATTATCATAACATTAGCATTAGCATTATCATTGCATTCTCATTAGCATAGCATGCAATCTCCATAGCATTTTAGTTGTAGCTACTTCATTGTAGAATCATATCCTCATCTCCATCTTAGCATCATCAATAGCTTCATCAATCTCATATCCATAGCTTGCATTGTATAAACAATTCACACTACATATCAAAATCTACCACAAAATTCAGTATACTTATAGCAATCTTGGAAAACAAGGAACTACTATTCTGAGAGAATCATTATCATCAAGAACAAGATCAGAAGTGACAGGAGACCCCATTTCTATGAGGCATACACTGCCCCTACCTTTTCAAGCCTACTGAATTGGCAAGCTAGTGAGCTCACTAGCTTTCCAATTCGGTAGGCTTGAAAAGGTAGGGGCAATGTATGCCTCATTGAAATGGGGACTCACAATGATGTAAATCACTTTGAGTCCCTATTTCTATCAAGCATACACTGCCCCTACCTTGTTAAGCCTACCGAATTGGCAAGCTAGTGAGCTCATTAGCTTTCCGATTCAGTAGGGATGACAAGGTAGGGGAAGCATATGACTCATAGAAATGGGGTCTCATAGTGATGTACATCACTGAGAAACCCTATTTCTATGAGGCATATGCTACCCCTACCTTGTCATCTACTCCAACAAGCCGAAGTTTAGTGGGATAACACCTTTTCCCATCTCAAATAAATCTATAAATCTATCCTTCCAGTCGATTGAGATAACAAATATATCTTGAGGACAAGACATAGTTTTGAAAGGAGGGATGATGTTAGTGGGGAAAAGAGTAGAGTACAAAGATAGAGTATGAAACCTATAGGAAACCACCATAGATAGGTTACGGAGCGCCTGGTCGAAAAGTCATCCGTAGGAATGGAAGATTTGTAATGTACAAGACATCCAATAGAATGATGAGAATGTAATATTAGTTTTACCAATTGACTAACTTATTATAAAAAAATCATTTATTAAAATGGATCAACCTAATGATTATATATCAATATCAATATAGCATACAGTCTATTTAAATAAACACTTGTAATGAGATTTACTCAAATTTTTGAAATTTATTGCCGCCCTCAAACATTTGTAATTCATGCAACATGATCCCTTAAAAATCCAAATTGCAAAAGGGCGGCAATCTTTGATGGCCTGTTACCCAGATACCATGTGAGTTATGGGTATTTCGTCTAAGGCATTAGGATCACATAGGGAACCTCTACAATAATTTTTCTCAGTTTTTGTTGTCTTAGAGTCATTTTTATGTGGTGTCCAATTTTGACTTGATGGAAAAAGTGTCAATTGCAAGTAATGTAAAGTTGCAAAGTGATGCAACTTTCATTATGTAACTCATGTGACCAAACAGACTATTCCAACACATCTGGATGGGTACGTCTATGCTAGACATGGTCCTCTTTGACACCCAAACAGACTGAATCACTCCAAGCTATGTTCAACTGACTTGATCCTTTAAGGGTCCAAAGTGCAAAAGGGAAACATTTTTTGATGGGATATTACTCAAAAACTGTGATGCTTACGAACTCTCTTCCTGAGCCTATAGGATTGCATTAGGTCCCTCTACAATAACCTCTCTCCAATTTAGTTATCTCGGAGTCATTTTTTCGTGGTGTCCAATTTTTATTTGATGGAAAAAGTGTCAAATGCAAGCAATTTAAAGTTGCAAAGTGGTGCAACTTTCATTCTACAACTTGTGTGACCAAACAGACTGTTCTAATGCTTCCGTATGGGTATAATTATGCTAGGCATGGTCCTCTTTTACACCCAAACATGCAGAATCACTCTGAGCTACATTCAACCGATTGAATCTCTTAAGAGTCAAAAGTGCAAAATGACTGCAAACTTCAGCATGTTGTTACTCGGACATCATGATGCTTAGAAACTTCTTGATTGCATTGAGACCCTCTACAATAACCTCTCTTAGTTTTCACTATCTTGGAGGCCTTTTCCTGTGGTGGCAAATTTTTTTTGGGGAAAAAGTTGTCAAATGTAAGTAGTTGAAAGTTGCAAAGTGGCAACTTTCGTTTTGCAACTCATGTGACCAAACGAACTGTTCTGATGCATCTGGGTGGGTACATTTGTAACACTAAGCATGGTCTTCTACCCAAACACGCAGAATCACTCTAAGCTACATTCAACTGATAGAATCCCTTAAGAGTCCAAAGTGCAAAATGACTACAAAATTTAGCATGTTGTTACTATGACACTTTGATGCTTAGAAAATTCTCTTCCAATCCAATGGGTTCATGTTGGTCCTTTCTACAATAACCTCTCTCAATTTTTTCTATCTCGCCTTTTACCATGGTGGTTAATTTTCGCTTGGGTAAAAGTTGTCAAATGCAAATAGTTGAAAGTTGCAAAGTGGTATAAATTTCATTTTGCAACTCATGTGAGCAAAAAAACTATTCTGACACATCCAAGTGGGTAATTTTACACTAGGCATGGTCCTCTTTCACACCCAAATACACAGAATCGCTCCGAACTACATTCAACTGGCAAAATCCCTTAAGAGTCCAAAGTGCAAAATAACTGCAAACTTCAACATGTTGTTACTCAGACACCGTGATGCTTAAAAATTTTTGTCTAAGCCTATGGGTTTGTGTTCAGCTCCTCTAAAATAATCTCTCTCGGTTTTTGCTATCTTTGAGGCCTTTTCCCATGGTGGAAAATTTTTGCTTGAAGAAAAAGTTGTCAAATGCAAGTAGTTGAAAGTCGCAAAGTGGTGCAACTTTCATTCTACAAATTATGTGACCAAAAAAATTATTTCGACGTGTCTGGGTGGGTACATTTATGCTAGGCATAGTCCTTTTTCACACCCAAACATGCGGAATCGCCCTAAGCTACATTCAACCAGAAAAATTCCTTAAGAGTTCAAAGTGCAAAATGGTTGCAAACTTCAACATATTGCTATTCAAACATCATGATGCTTAGAAACTTCTAATCTAAGTGTATAAGTTTGTCTTGGGCCCTACTACAATAACTGCTTTCGGTTTTTGCTATCTCAGAAGTCTTTTCTTGTGGTGGTGAATTTTCACTTGGAGAAAAAGTTGTCAAATGCAAGTAGTTGAAAGTTGTAAAGTGATGAAACTTTCATTTTGCAACTCCTGTGACCAAAAAAAATATTTTGACACATTTGGGTGGGTACATTTACGTTAGGAATGGTCCTCTTTCACTTCCAAACACATGGAATCGCTATGAGTAACATTCAATTGACAGAAATCTCTTAAGAGTCCAAAGTACAAAATGGTTGCAAGCTTCAACATGTTGGTACTCGCTCATCATGATGCTTATAAACTTCTCATCTGAGCCTATGGGCTTGTGTTGGGCCCCTCTATAATAACCTCTCTTTATTTTCGCTATCTTAAAAGCCTTTTTCCCATGGTGGTGAATTTTTCCTTAAGGAAAAAGTTGTCAAATGCAAGTAGTTGAAAGTAGTAAAGTGGTGAAAACTTTGTTCTACAACTCATGTGAATAAACATACTGTTCCTACACCTCCAAATGAGTACATTTACACTAGGAATGGTCCTTTTTTGCACCCAAATATGCAAAATCACTTCGAGCTACACTGAACTAGTAGAATCCCTTAAGAGTCCAAAGTGCAAAATAGGTAAAAACTTCAACATATTACTCAAACATCGTGATTCTTAGAAACTTATCGTCTGAGCCTATGGGTTCTTGTTGGACCCCTCTACAATAACCTCTCTTGGTTTTCACTATCTCAGAGACCTTTTCCCTTGGTGGAAAATTTTCACTTAGGAAAAAAGTTGTCCAATGCAAGTAGTTGAAAATTGCAAAGTGGCACAACTTTTGTTTTGCAACTCATGTGACCAAATGAATTGTTTTGACACATTTGGGTGGGTACATTTAAACTAGGCATTGTCCTCTTTCACACCCAAACACGTGGAATTAATCTGAGCTACATTCAACCGATAGAATCTCTCAAGAATCCAAAATGTAAAATGGTTTCAAACTTCAACATGTTATTACTCGAACACCGTGATGCTTAGAAACTTCTCATTTGAGCCTATGGGTTCACGTTGGGCCCTTCTATAATAACCTCTCTTATTTTTTTCTATCTCAAAAGCCTTTTCCGTGGTGGAAAATTTTCACTTGGAGAAAAAGTTGTCAAATGCAAATAACTAAAAGTAGCAAAGTGGTGCAACTTTTATTCTGCAACTCATGTGACCAAAAAAAATATTCCAATGTCTTTGAATGTGTATATTTATGTTATAAATGGTCCTCTTTTACACCCAAACATGTGGAATCGCTCCAAGCTACATTCAACCGGTTGAATCCCTTAAGAGTCCAAAGTGCAAAATGGCTGCAAACTTTAGCATACTATTATTCAGACACTGTGATGCTTAAAAACTTCTCATCTAATCCTATAGGATCATGTTGGGACCCTCTACAATAAGTTCTCTTAGTTTTTGCTATATTAGAGGCCTTTCCCCATGGTGGTTATTTTTTGCTTAGGGAAAAAGTTATCAAACGCAAGTAGTTGGAAGTTGCAAAGTGGTGCAACTTTCGTTCTGCAACTCGTGTAACCAAAAAAAATGTTCTAATGCGTCCACGTGGGTACTGTACAGACATTTAAATTTGACCACTTCCATATAGTCAAAGGTGTCTCCTTAATCATCCCTTTGCTCATTTACTTCATCCTCTTTGTCGGTATTAATTAAATCATTCATTTAATTAACATTTTGTGTCTTACATAAGGTTTCCAAAGTATTTAATTTAATAAATATTTTTCCCCTCTTTCCTCTCTAAATTAAATAAATATATCACTTTATTTAATTTAGTCATATTACCTCTTGGAATTTTAAATTTTTTTTTAATTCCTCACTTTGTCTCTCATTGTCACATCCTCCAACTTTTGCAAGTTGGTCTCTAATCCCTCTTAACCACCATAATTAATTTATGGTTAAGATGTGCACACCCCTAATCATCATTAGGGTCTAATCCTCCATAATTTCCCACTTGCCTCTAATATGTCATTAATTTGTCTAATCAGGTACTTGCACAACCTTAATCACTTAATTAGGTCAACCTAATCCCCATGTCATTTATGGAATGTGTCATAAGTCAACCTTATTAAAGGCTTTCTCCTTTTGGAGAAGGCACTCCATTCCCCATGTAAATTTTTAATTCACATTTAATCCCCCAATGCATTTCAAAAACTTTTAAATTCCTTCTCTCATCCCATGAGGATATTTGAGGAATTTTTAATTCCCCACATGTCTTCTCACCCACATGGAGACAAAGACCTCCTTTATGAGGAGATCTTGTCCCAATCCCAAGGTACTATGTACTACCTCTATGTAATGTACTCTTCTTCCAACTCATGTACACATCATCATTTTCAAGCCACTTCACATGCCACATGTCAAGATGTGAGGGCTTGTGAGTTCTCAACTCACCATGGCCCTACATCTTGGCCTTGTTGGTTTAATCCTAACCATCCATTTCTCTAGAGAATTCAAAATTCTCTATAAATACCCCATCTTTTCTCTCATTTTAGGAGGAGATCATTTGTGCTAGCCAAACTCTTGCAAATTTTTCTCTTGAGCCATACTTAGCCAAATACTTGCATTTGCATCCACTTTCACCCATTTTTCCATCCATCTCACAATCACACTTGCATCTTTTTCCATCAAAGGAGCATACAACATCGAAGATTGAAGGGCCAACCCAAGGACAACTCAACAAGGTAAAAGGTTTCATTTTGTTTTGTTAAGTTAATTATTTGCCCAATCTTGAGGTGTAGGGTTTTTATAGTTGTTGTTTGCACTATTTTGTTTGTTGTTCATTTTCAACAAGTATTTTCCCCTGTTCACAGGTACATTTACGCTAGTCATGGTCCTCTTTTTCACTCAAACATGTTGAATCACTCTGAGCTATGTTCAATCAGTTGAATCCCTTAAAATTTTGAACTATAGTTGTCTCCAAATAGTGCACCCTTATTGAGATGTAAAACTCAACCTACTAGTGAAACATTGGATCTGGATATTCAATATCCATATGTATGGTTTGATGTCATATGTTGATTTTTGTGTGAAGAAAAACCATGAGACCATAGCTTTTTGCTTACTATTATGCTGATTTTCACATGAAGAAAAACCATGAGACCATAGACAAGGCAGTGAACTGTTTGAAAAAATTCTTCAAAGAAATGTGGTCTTATGGTGATGGAATGGCATGAATAATGTCAAGACACACAAATTGCTATGGATTCTCATGGAATTCCATCACCATGAAACCACATTTCTTTGAGGAAAATTTTCAACCAACTCACTTCCTTTTATATGCTATTGCTTACTACTATGTTTTAATATATTTTTTCCAAGCATCCATAGCTTGTTTTAAATCACCTATTTTAGGCTTTTAGCCATAGCAGCAAGGTAGTGAACTATTTGATAAAATTCTTTGGTAAACATGTATGAAAAATGTGGTAGCATAGACAAGGCAGTGAATTGTTTGAAAAAATGTCTCAAAGAAATGTGGTCTCATGGTGATGGAATGCCATGACAATCCATAACAATTTGGTTGTCATGGAATTCCATCACCATGAGACCACATTTCTTTAAAGCATTTTTTTCAAGCAATTCATTGCCTTATCTATGTTATTGCTTGCTATTATGCTTTGATAGATTTTTTCCAAGCATCTATAGCTTGTTCGAAAGCACATGTTTTAGGGTTTTAGCCATAGTAGCAAGGCAATGAACCATTTGATATAATGCTTTGATAGACATGTATAAAAAATGTGGTAGCATAGAAAAGGCAGTGAACTCTTTGAAAAAATGCCTCAAAAAAATGAGGTCTCATGGTGATGGAATTCCATGATAATCAAATGACAATCACCATGAGACCACATTTCTTTGAGGCATCTTTTCAAATAGTTCACTGCCTTGTCTATGGCTTGTCATGGCATTTCATCACCACATTTATTTGATTCATTTTTTCAAACAATTCACTACCTTGTCTATGTTATTTCTTACTATTATACTTTTGATATATTTTTTCCAAGCATCCATAGCTTGTTCAAAAGCACTTGTTTTAGTCTTTTAGCCATAGCAACAAGGCAATGAACTATTTGAAAAAAATGCTTTGGTAGACATGTATGAAAAATGTGGTAACATAGACAAGGCAGTGAACTATTTGAAAAATGCCTCAAAGAAATCTAGTCTCATAGAATGCCATGATAAGAAAATGCAATTGGCAGCCACTCCTAGCTATTAGTTATGCAATGTGAAGTAATTGCATAACTACTTAGGTTGACTTTGTAAAAACTATATTGTAATTGAAATTTTTTCATCTATCAGCATGTAGTTATTAGTTATGCAATGTGAAGTAATGCTTTGAGTCTGAAAGATGTGCAATGCAATGTAATCAACGATATGAATATAAACTACAAAAATATATTTTTTACAATTCATTAATTAAAATATTTATTTTATTTACTCTCTATATCTCTATGCTATGGAAATACCTTTCAATTTCAAAAAAAATAGTTTTTATCTCTTGTTCTATAATTTTTTATGTTTTTTTTTAAATATGAATTTTTCCCAATTTTTTACATATTTTTCTCAATTTTTTTAAACACTCTTATACTTTTGGTTTGTCGATTTTTTCCCCAAAATATTTTTTCTGCTATGCATTGGAAGCATGAAGCATACACGTGAATACACTCAATATACGCGAAGTATACATGTGAATAAGTGAAGCATACATGTGAATACATGAGGCACAAGTAATTGAATCATTGTAAAGGATACAAACCACTAGAAATTGAGCTTATTTACACAATACGCATTAGATGGGGCTTATTGAGAAATTGATAGTAATTAATTAAGCATTAGATGTAAATAAAATCCATGCCTACAACATTCAAGCATAAAATTTACACAATACACATGATAAAATCATTCAAGAATGGCAGTAGCAAAATAAGATTTTCTTTAATTAAAAATTTTGTAAGGCTATACAATGATATATATTGATAAAATTATATACAATATATCCAAAAAATCCATATAGGCTTAGTGCAAAAGAGCCATATGGACATAAAATGTCACGTATATATCGATAGTACAAAACATATGTTTCAAAATGCCACATAGGCATACAACAAACAACCCTAATACATAGTCATTTTCCTCTAGGGGAAGGAAAAAGATCTCGCATTGCCTTCAAAATTCAGCTAGATGGAGTTCCTATTGGTTCTCTTGTCTTTTGAACACACTCACTAGTCCTCCTCTCTTCACTCTAGACCTTCAACTGATACAATAAAAAGTAAAGATGTTAATACATAGAAATTTAATTTTGAAATGACATATAACAAAATATATTCACTTACCGCATACATATAGTCATCATGCACATTACAACATTACCACATCCATGATCTAGAGTGACAACCACCTGTAGCAACCATCAAGATAGAAATTAAACTACATAAAAGTATTGTGAAATTTTTCTATAATAGACCATAAAAGCTAGCAAATATAATGTCAAATTGACTAATCTATTGCATACCTTTCTTAATGGATTAGAACTGGCTATTGCTACAACAACTCCATGATCCATCATGCCACCAACATCACTAGGGTTGTCTGATGTCAACAACTACAAATGAAACAACATATCTAGCAGTAATATAAAGAAGTTCAAGTAGTCCCTTTATAACTGTCATAAATGAAAGAGTAAATGGTTGGCCTCAGTTGAGACTACAATATAGTGCTTATAGATCACAAAATGGTGAAAGTAATAAGTCCACTGGGATAGTCCAAACTCTTGCAAATTCCAAAGTTTAGTGCTCATTGAGATTCATATTGCATATGCTGATGAACTAATGTTAATGAGGGCATGTTGTCAACATAGTGATAATGCCACAATGAAGTTCACATGAATGAATTAAGGATTACTATGTTACTAGCAGCTTTCAAAGGGATAATGGAACATACGATGAATTAGGATGTGTCTAGGGTTTTACTATAGCACATGAAGTTGGTTGTTGAGGTGTGCAACAGTAATGGAGAAGACAACTTTGGTCAATATTGAGTGGAAGGAAATATTTCTTCTAACAGTGTATGAGATAAAATTTGGATGGAGGTGCTATAGCATAGCCAGAATAAAGAGACAAGACTAGCAGGGGATAATGGAACATATGGTGAAATAATAGAGGGTACAATGGGATGGGAGTTGAATGTGATAATGAAATATGGGATGGACTAAAATAGGTTAATGGTATGGGCTAGGATGGGATAATAAAATATAGTGTGAACTATTAGAAGTTAATGAGATGGGATTAGGAGGGAATAAAGGAACATATGGTGAATTAGGGAAAGATAGTGGGACAAGACCAAGAGGGCATAATGGAACATAAGATGAAATAAGAGAGGGTAATGGGATGGGAATAGAAGGGGTTAATGGAACATAGGATAGACTAGTATAGATTGATGGGATGGGCTAGGATGAGATAACAAAATATAGGGTGGACAATTAGAGGTTGATGGGATGCAATTAGTAGGGAATTCTGCAACATAGGGTGAATTAGGATGTGTTTAGGGTTTGACTATAGTACATGAAGTGTGAATTTGACTTGTGTGTAGTAATAATAGAGAAGAGTTATCTAGGATAAAATACATGGATAAAGATGGTATAACATAGAATGGATAAAGGAACATAGGGTGGAACATAGGGGATCATGGAACATCTAGGGTGAAATAATAATGGGTATAATAAGATGGGAGTAGAAGGGCATAATGACACATAGGATGGACTAAAGATATTAGTGGGATGGGCTAGGAGGGGATCATGGAAAATAGGGTGAAATATTTAATGTTCATGGGATGGGATTAGGAAGGAATAAAGGAACAAAAAGTTAATTAGGAGAAGATAATGTGACACGATCAAGGAATACACATGCAATGTGTGTGTTTCTCATCAATTTTTTAGATTTGTATATGCAAAATTATGAAAACTAGCTAACATTGTTTTACAACACCATTAATTGTGAGGTGTGGAGGTTGAAGGTCCACTAGGAAACTGTTTGAAATCCAAATAATGTTATGAGACAAACATTCAAATATAATATTCAATTGTTCAAATGCAATAATAATATATTTAATACTAGTTATATACCTTTGGACTCAATGCCAAGAACGAATAAGGGTCTGTAGGAATGGAGTATTTCTCATGAACACTCTGACCCTTAAATTTCATCATATCAAAATTCTACTAATTTAGTTGTTCTTAAATTTCAAAATATAATTTAATAAACAACATTAAATGAACTTGCTAAATTTTACTTGAGTGTCAATGTTGAATGTATCATTTAGCAAATCATTTGTGAAAGTTTTTAAACAAGTGTAGGACAACTAAGAGGGGGGGTGAATTAGTTGTCACAGAATTCCAACTTAAAACTTCAACACATCAATTCCACAACCACACTATTCTATTATTAAGTATAAGCATGAAACACAAATAACAAAAGCAATCTTGATATACAATGAGCATTAGATTTTTACATGGAAAACCCAAGGAGGGAAAAACCATGGTGAGGATTAACTCACAATATAAAGTAGTTTCAAACTAAAAAATAAAAGGCTCATTGCCTTGAAAGGACTCATGTCTAGATACAAAAGCTCACTACTTACAAGGGAGGCTCACTTCCTACAAAAAGATTCACACAAACAAAATTGGGCTTTACATCCAAAATGAGTTGAGAATAATGCACCTAACAAGTGTTGATATAGTTTTGGTGATGCTCAATAGATTGACTTAACACATTTCATCATTTTTCTCTCACTTTTTTATTTACCATTGCTTCATTGATCACACACACTTCTCCATCTCTTCTAAAACCTGTCCAACATGTACACATATATATACCCGATCTATCCACAAGCATCAATTAGGTTGGCCTAATTAGATGCATTTCATATTTACAAAAAATACTAATTTTTAGCTCCAACATTCACAAAATATTTCCAAAAAGCAATTCAAACTTGCAACACACTACATTATGTTGGCATAGACCTAAGATAGGTTGCACATATATCTTCATTGCAAAATTAATTCATTATATCATAATTAACCTAAGAAGTCGGCCAGGAATAGACTTCAAAGCAACCAACAAAATAATGTCACTACATCATACGAGCACCATAGCACATAATATTCTAAACAAGCATTCCTTCAGTAGCCATAAATAATTTCCCAAAATCACAAATAATAACTGTTAACTGCAAAGGAATGCAAACAGAGTACCAGAGAGTGCAGCTCAAATACCAATTCAGATACTAGACCAAAATACCAGATCAAGCACTGACTTAGACTTGAAATCACAACATGGTGACATTAATGACAACACAATACTATAGAGATAATCATTCTTCTTCATTTTTCCAACAATCTCCCCCTTTGTCATTGATGGCAACATGTGCCAAAAAGAAATATTCAAAAAACTTCTCCAAACTCTCCAAATTCTCCAATCTCTCCCCCTTTGACATCAATGGAAAAGGGCAGCCAAAAAAATTGTAAACATGGTGACATCAAAATTTGCAGAAAATTTCCAATTCTTCAAAAACTTCCTGCCATCCAAAAAAAAATTCAAACAACAATTCAATTAACTTCATTTTGTCCAAATTCCTTTTCCTCTTCTTTTTCTTCTTTGCCAAAACAAACAAAACATCTGAAATTCAACATTCAGGATTCAAGTAAAAATGACACTCTTCACCTAAAACACCTTCTTGTATCTTTCCTTGAGAACTGGACACAACTTCTTCCAATTAAATTAGCTAAATCCATTCTTATGCAAATGCTTTTCAATAGGCCCAACAGAGTAAAAGAAGATGACCAACACTATTTTTCACACTCTTCTACGTTAGTAATTATTCCAAAAACATGGTCTAACTAGACCTCAGCAATCTCCTTAAAGAACCAGAAGGTTTTGGGTAAGTGCACCAAGATGGTTCCCAAAAAGGGGGCTTAAGTGGCCACTTTTTTTCTGAAATTAGGAAATACTGACCTTGGACGTGAAATTGAGGATAGCTACACTCAAAATTTTGAGATGGAACAAAAACAAGGATCAAAGTGGTCTGAGTCTACTTTCTAAACTACTAATTTTTTTTAAAATGGTTGAGATTAAGGGGTTCAAAAGAGGGATGTACAAAAATTGTTGTTGTTTTTGTCAGAATAACATAACATAGCAACTCTTGTACAACCCTAGCATGGTGAACTTTTTTGTTTTATTTTTAAAATCACTATGGTCATAAGTTAGCTAATAGTATCTAGTTGATGCACAATTTTTCTGATAATTTTTTAATGAATATTTGTTTTTTTACTAATTTTCTAAGTGGGCACTTCCTAAAAAGAAGAATTTTGGTCCTGCTCCCCCTACAAATTTTGGAAAGTAATATATTTTTTTTAATTTTTATTTTTAATTTATAGAATGGAGTCTAGTTTCTAAAAATGTAATTTATTTGAAATTTTGATGAACAATTAATTTATAATGAAGAAAACACCAAACATTACTTTTTGACAAAAAATAGAC